>OY759274.1:21895956-21988456 GCA_963662155.1 Lamellibrachia columna
CACACACACACACACACACACACACACACACACACACACACACACACACACACACACACACACACACACACACACACACACACGAAATGTCGTAATTTTTTCTAGGCCTTGACCCAACTTGCAACCACAAATCAATATTGACACAACTGTGGTATTGCCTTGATGTTAATGCAAGTAGATCTAGTAAAAAACAAGTCGAACCAATGACCATGAGTTGGAAATGAAACGTGTTGATGTAAATGTGATGTTGATGTGTTTGTGTACACACATCCATGAATTATCTAGTATTTAAACTTGGTAAATCAAGGTGGATATTGAAATCTCCAAACATGTGAAGATCTTCTTGGAATTGTAAGGTCGTTTCAATGAAATCTTGAAATTTATCAAAACATGTATTTGTGCTTGCAGGATGACGGTAGATGCGTATAAAAATAGCAGATATGGGTGAATGTTTTATAAAATACATATTACCTCAAAGCTTTGGTGTATGAATAATTTCTACTTTATATGTTTCAGGCACAAGAAATGCGACTCCACCACTACAAATTTAATGACGGGGGTGATGGTATATGCAAAAAACATATAGACAAATGTCAGCAGATGCTGATAGCCATGTATCTGTCAAAGCTAAATTATCTATGTGTTTTGATAACATGAGATCAGAAAGGGCAGCAGATTTTTGAAGGACTTGTAGTGGCAAAGCGCATGTTTTGAAATGTTTTTATTCCAGGCTTTATTGAGACATCACCTGCAAGAAGGAGAGTGATAGACAGCCTAAATGATGGGTTACAACCGGATTTTGTGAAGCATTTTCTGTGTGTGTATATAGACTGGGCTGGGGTGTATATAGACTGGGCTGGGATTTTCGAAAAGCTAATTCGTATACTATTGTTGATGAATATTTCAGGGTGTTTATAGGTATTATATATTTTTTTTCTCAAGAGAATAGCATTTATCCCTCAAATAATGTATGCAACGATAATAAACAAATGACCAGCACGAAGAGAAAATACATATCATTCGCTCATAGATAATGAAGACTTAAAAAGAAAAACAAATCGTAAGTAGAATATGATATTGTTAAGGCTAAGTGCAGCGTCAGGGAAAGAAATTATGGGATCAAGACTAATTTATTTAATAAGTAATGTTGAACTGGCCGACTCCGATCGCTAAATTGTGACTTCTAGCATAACCCAAGGAATAGAATCTAGATGCAGCTGACAGCTTAGCCCAAAACAACAACACACTATTTTTTTGTATTTTTACATAGTCAGTATAACAGAGACAGAAAGGAGTTATAACTGCATAATCCCACGCATTACAAAGAAGAAACAAATTACATTATATATATATATATATATATATATATATATATATATATATATATATATATATATATATATATATATATATATATATATATATATATTTTTTTTTTTGTATTTTTACATAGTCAGTATAACAGAGACAGAAAGGAGTTATAACTGCATAATCCCACGCATTACAAAGAAGAAACAAATTACATTATATATATATATATATATATAAATATATATATATATATATATATATATATATATATATATATATATATATATATATATATATATATATATATATATATATATATATATATATATATATATATATATATATATATATATATATATATATATATATATATATATATATATATATATATATATATATATATATATATATATATATAATGTAATTTGTTTCTTCTTTGTAATGCGTGGGATTATGCAGTTATAACTCCTTTCTGTCTTTGTTATACTGACTATGTACAAATACAAAAAAAAGTGTGTTGTTGTTTTGGACTAAGCTGTCAGCTGAATCTAGATTATATTCCTTGGGTTATAATATATATATATATATATATATATATATATAAAAGGAAAGGTAACAACTAGTATATATATATATATATATATATATATATATATATATAAATATATATATAAAAGGAAAGGTAACAACTAGTATATATATATATATATATATATATATATATATAAATAATATATAAAAGTACATATTGATAAAGGTATTACAACATTATAAGGATCTATTTAGTATAACGTATTTATGCATTTAAATAATTTACGATGCTTATCAAACAAAACCGTGTAAATCGTTATAATCTGCACACATTTGTTTGCTTTAACACTTACAAATGTGTACTTTTTTAGTTGGTGAATTCTTGTTTCACCATGTATACAGAAATACACAATAAATATAATATGTAATGTAAATAAAATCATAATGTTAACATAGATATAACCGCCGCACGCCCGCCTCGTTACGTAAATGGGTTTTGGAAATTGATGGGTAATGACTTATAATAATGATAATACGGCACTTTTTACAAGGCTAAATCCTCAGATACCTGAGCTCAGATTCATTTCAAAACAAAAGGGTCGGCCAATTTCGAAATCAATATACAATGTTAAAGGTGCCAACATATGGATTAATACGCTAATTATGGTAAGCATGGTTAAAATATAAGTCTTCAGATGACAGCGATTTGTTTTTCCTACTGGCCTGAATTGGTGCAGCAAACGAGAGAGCCCTAGTATTTGAAACATGGTTATCTCTCTAACTTTCACAGTTACGAGAGTATGCCGCCGTTCGGAGAATGTGCGCAGTTACGAGAATGGTCTATGTGCTTAATGCAGCGAACAGCAGAAGGCCAAATGTCCACTAGCTATAGCGTGTTCCTGCATGTTTAATGCATTAATCCTTTCAATTGGTCAGTTCAATTAGTGGGAAAATCCGAACTAGACACATGCACACAATAAACCCTCAATGAGTTAATGTCTCCTTTGAAAGTATTGGATAATGGCGCGATCATAGACCGCGGCCAGTTGCTTGAACAATGGACGGCATGTCGATAGCTTGTACGACTGTGTCCTAAATGATGCACGTGTTTGTTTTCCACTGGAAGTACGTGTAATAATGGCACGTAGCTACGCTACAATATTTACAATTCTGGAACGCTACAACAAGACTCGGTCAGGTATATTAGGGGAACTCGAAATATGCACAGAGTGAACTCGCAAACATTAACGTATTAGCGTTGGAGGTCACCATTGAATATATTGGTTCATGGCGCGATAAGAGAACTCGGCGAGTAGCTTGAACAATGGGCGGCCTGTCGATGGCTGTACGACTGTGTCCTACCCGATGGACGTGTTTATTTTCCCATGAAGTAGTACAGACACGCATTATCAAGGAGCTGAAGTCTCACTTAAATGGCATCTGCTGGAACGCTGCCAAATTTTAACCACCTTGTTGAGGCTGACGTAATTTCCACGTTTTACCAACTATTCAATATATTCTACCAACTATTCAATATATTCTATTTGCTGCTCCCATAATGTTTAAAAGTTTATTTGTGGGGTGTCTAAAGGATATTGTTATTGTAACACATATCTTTGGATTAAATTTCATAAGCCTGCTAACTTATAATTCCGTAGAAGAGAAATGTCTTTGTCTGTTTTGACAAGCGCACATGAAAGACAACAATCTAACCAAAAAGTATAGCGTTAAAAAACTGTTGTAAGTCTGATAGATCATTTATATAAAACAAGAAAAAATAGTAATTCCATAGTTCCTGTTTTTTTTATGTAACCTGATATATGCCATTACGTAACTTTGTTTTTCCGTTTTCATTGTGGTTAAGTTCAAATCAAATCAAATCAGTTTTTTTTCAAATGAAAATAGAAATCTACAGCATATATACACATAAACATCAAATGTCAGTAATTCATATGGAATGGGAGAACGTAGAAGTGTATTACTTATTAATCACTTTCCCCAATATCAAAGTAACGTATACATATTAATATTAAACATAAATGTATAGTATAAAGTTAGGAAATAACGAATAACTGAAACGCATTTATCCATGTTTACTTCTAAATATTTTATACTGCATAGCAATTTCTTTAAGTAATGTATGCTCTTCAAGGAAATACCGTTTTTGTAAAATTCTGGATAATAACTGAACTGCTTATAGACTCAACTAAAGAATTCCAGAGTTTAACACCATGCACATATGTACACTTAGCTTCTCGAGAAAGCGCAATTGACTAAACGTACAAAAGCGGTCTTTACTGGCACGTGTGACTCTGTTTACTAACGCGTGGCAAGCACGTGACACTGTTTGAGAACAGAAGGGCCCGCCTCTGGATAGTGCGATGGCTGTGCAGGAAAGCGGCTATCTTTAGATCGATTGCCTCATGGAACGTTCCACATGACCGCGTATATTTTGACGTGAGCTTATTGTGATGTGATGCTTTTTAGAAAGCATCATAAAGGTGGCGTGTCGCGAACACACACGCGTGAACGTACGTCCGTACACGCACGCACTAATGACCGCATGCCACGCGAGCGCGCGCGCGCGCACACACACACGCACACGCACACGCACACGCACACGCACACGCACACGCACACGCACACGCACACGCACACGCACACGCACACGCACACGCACACGCACACGCACACGCACACGCACACGCACACGCACACGCACACGCACACGCACACGCACACGCACACGCACACGCACACGCACACGCACACGCACACGCACACGCACACGCACACGCACACGCACACGCACACGCACACGCACACGCACACGCACACGCACACGCACACGCACACGCACACGCACACGCGCACGCGCACGCGCACGCGCACGCGCACGCGCACGCGCACGCGCACGCGCACGCGCACGCGCACGCGCACGCGCACGCGCACACGCACACGCACACGCACACGCACACGCACACGCACACGCACACGCACACGCACACGCACACGCACACACACACACAATCACTTGTTGATGAGATTGATTTAGTTTTGCCTACACCAGGAGCGGTCTCCAAAGTTAGCAAAGTAAAAAATAAACATAGTGTTTACCATTGGTTCAAACCACCACCCCGCCTCTCAATACGTGGTGCGGGACAACATATAATACCCACTGATTGCCAATCGAATGGCCGTCAATTTTTACACCGAAGCATAATAAAAATCAATGAACTTAATATAATTTGGGAGGAGGCAACTGATCCTTGTTGAGGATGTTGTTGATATTTCACCCAACTGTCGTCTTGGTGCTGCAGTATTTGCAATTTGTATCTTTAATTTCAAGATGCAACAGTTCTTCCTTTCTGTCAAGTTTCCTTCTGAAAATACATATGTAGGCTATTATGTAGTTCTATAGATCAGTGATATTTAATTTGCAAATTAAAGCCATACTTGATACATAGTGTTTATTGTATTACTAGCCTTTAAATGTTACCACACTATAAGGTAGACATGAGTCACGTGTGGTATACTTCATTATTTATCTACATTGGTAGAGACCCTTCATTATAATCATTTAATGTATACCATCTTTATTTGCATGGACTATTTTGTAATAATCAATTGCAAAACCATGGCAATTATGGGATTGAAATACAACTTCAGTGTTATTGTATCAACAATGATCTACTAGTATGTGTAAAATCAAAAGCATATACATGCATTTACTAATCATAATTACATAGTTGCATCTGTGTTATAATACACAGTGTACATTTTATCGTACGTACATAACTTGAACATGTCATATAACTTATTTTTGTTGTTATTTCTTTGGTTGACAGTGTTGGGTCAGTGCTTTAATTAAATTAGATATTTTAAATAGGTTATTCCATGTAACAAACTATTGCAAATATTAATCATAATGTGTATGTATTTTCATTATTACAGAGAAGTATGTGTATGTTATTTTACTTTCTGTCAGTGACATTGTCTGTCTCGACAGTACACTAGTCGAAATGGTATACAAATACTCCTTGTCAACAACTTTCTCACTACGTCAGAGCTAACAAGTCTCACGCATTTGGCATGAGACTCACGCATTTTACTTCCGTTCCACGCTCTCACGCAGCTATCTGCATATCTCACGCATATTGCCCGTTTCAATAAATAATTAATACAAACAGGAATATTTTCATGCACGTGTTGATATGTATTTTTCCGTGCACGAACTGATGGTTAATCATGTCACCATTTCAAAAAGAGATCATGGTATGCCTATTGTTAGCGCGTGTAACGAGCACAGGTCCCGCGCCACGTTGGCATATTGATTGTCAACTGTCAAAAGATCATCTACTGACATTCGAGCCATTAAAATACTCGTTTAAGAAAGCCCAAAAAGCTACCCCAGGCGCATACTAGTGCAGTACGTAGCGATTCTCTTCTGGTCAGGACAGTTTGATTCTCTTAAGCGGCGCACTTTAATACAGCAGAAATAGGGAATGGTTTCGTCCCAGCCAAAGTTCTAAGTGATGACCAGTTGAGGTCTGATACACAACCACAACAGCATACATAATGGAATATTTGTCAATGTATGAATGCTTTCCAGTGTGCAAAGTGCTGTCCCCGGTGTAAAATGTTAACGAATACAAGTGCTGCCACCTGGTGTCAGATTGGGAAACTGGACACCCCTTTTCAGAGTTTGGACCCGTCTCTAATTTCACGAATGTTTCTCAACACAACTTGGCAGCGCTGCTACGTACATTATCTATACATTACTATTTTCAAATGTCATTGCTATATTATGTTTTGGCTATATTATGTTTTGCAGAGTTGCCATATTGACAACTCATCGGTTTTTCTTGAATGCTTATCAATTTTGATGTCTTGTCATTCATCAACATAAACACTCATGCAGAAGTAAAATGGCAAAACATTGCTTAGGTGGAAGTCAAGTTTAGTTACCATAGCCGTTGCAACGCGGGGAAAACCTTGCGAGAATTTCATAAGTAAGTTGCGATTTTCGTAGCTGCGCAAATTCGCAAGTCGTTCGAGAATACGAACTTACCAAATTACGTGGCTACGAAATTTATCCGCCATATTTGCTCAAATTCTTACGTACGATGATATTTATTTGTGGGGCGCGATAGCATACCGGTTAGAAGGCCGGACTCTCAATCGAGGGAACCCGGTTTCCAATCCCACTGCGGTCGCTTCGAACCTTTCGCAAGTTTGATCACCCCACGTTGCCACAGTTCACTCAGCTGTATAAATGAGTACCTGGCAATACAGGCAGTGGTGGATATGTGAACGAATAGCCTTCGCGCAGCAATTGCAGCGTGGCTGAATACTTCCCAAAGAAGTTGAGATGGCCTTGGAATAAACAGGTCTGCCAGGGGGTGAAGTGTAAAGCGCTTTGAGCGGTCCTATGGACCGGATACCGCGCTATATAAGAACGTACCTTTTTATTTGAGAATACGGGCCCAGTGTGTGTGTGTGTGTGTGTGTGTGTGTGTGTGTGTGTGTGTGTGTGTGTGTGTGTGTGTGTGTGTGTGTGTGTGTGTGTGTGTGTGTGTGTGTGTGTGTGTGTGTGTGTGTGTGTGTGTGTGTGTGTGTGTGTGTGTGTGTGTGTGTGTGTGTGTGTGTGTGTGTGTGTGTGTGTGTGTGTGTGTGTGTGTGTGTGTGTGTGTGTGTGTGTGTGTGTGTGTGTGTGTGTGTGTGTGTGTGTGTGTGTGTGTGTGTGTGTGTGTGTGTGTGTGTGTGTGTGTGTGTGTGTGTGTGTGTGTGTGTGTGTGTGTGTGTGTGTGTGTGTGTGTGTGTGTGTGTGTGTGTGTGTGTGTGTGTGTGTGTGTGTGTGTGTGTGTGTGTGTGTGTGTGTGTGTGTGTGTGTGGGTGTGTGTGTGTGTGTATGTATGTATATATATATATATTAGTCGTTAAGTCGAACCTGACCCTGGGTAGCCCACTATGCGTATCGTCTATCTATTATTAAGCGGGACCAAAATAGAGACGTTTCAATGGAGTCGGAGTCACGATTTTGACGTGAACAAAATATATATATATACATATATATATATATATATATATATATATATATATATATATATATATATATATATATATATATATATATATATATATATATATATATATATATATATATATATATATATATATATATATATATATATATATATATATATACTCACGACGCCTTTTGTTCACGTCAAAATCGTGACTCCGACTCCATTGAAACGTCTCTATTTTGGTCCCGCTTAATAATAGATAGACGATACGCATAGTGGGCTACCCAGGGTCAGGTTCGACTTAACGACTAACACCGGCCAGTGGTCGGTCCAGTCGCGACCAATGTAAGTCGAACGCATTTGTCTGTTCTGGTTTGGTCAGAATTACGTCACATCGTCCAACCAACTTTGCCACCTCCTTCTGGTAGTGGAAGCTCTGGTCGACCAGTGACCAACATGGTAACCAACATAGCGTCTGATGTTTTCAGTGTATTACATCTTTTTTATGCACACTTGTTAGTGTATCTAGCTCACTTCTCATATTGATCTCTCGTAAAACCAAATGTGTAATACACATCACAGTTCTGGAACCTCAAAAATGATCGGAGGACTTCAAAAGAACGCTGCAAGTTTTATTGAAAACAACTATGAACGCGCACTCGGAAACGTAATCAATCTCAATCAGAACTCAAGCAATCAGCGCGTGCATGGAAATAACATATCAATCCATACATGGAAAAAAGCTGGTTTGCATTAAATATTCATTCAAACAGCAAATATGCGTGAGAGCGTGATATCGAAGCATATTATCATAACATACACTTATAACCATCTCACGTTATAACATTATGTGCCCGTGTAATTATCGTGTAACCTATGCGATGATGTGATGTGAAGCGAAATGCGAGAGTCTCACGCGAAATGTACGAGACTTGGTGGCTCTGTGCACTCGCTATTAATGTTACGTAACATGTGACACCATGTGCATATTTTTAAGAATTGTTTTCATATATACTAATATCCCAAAAGTATGTCCCATTGATAAAAATTACAATATTCAATAAATAATAATAATAATTAACTTCTATGGCGCATATATCCTCAGGAACCTGAGCTCTGAGACGCAGCAAAACAGAATCATTTAGCATAATCCTGAACAGGAACGCACAAAAGTCATCGGATGAACGAGGGACTACAAATAGTATTTGGATGGTATTTCTGGACCTATTAGCTGGCGTGTAGGCAGTGGTAGTTACGTCCAGTGTCTGTAGACGGCGAAGGCATTCCAGGCACTCGTCAGGGAAGTAGTTCCGGTCAGCACTAACAATGTATAGATATTGAGTGGTTCCGTTAGTACCCCAGCTGTAGCCATACCGGCCGCTTGGATAAACCACGTAACAACAGCCACGTGTAGGACGATGATGAGACGTTTCCAACGTGAGTCGCTCACTTCCGTCGGAGCGTTCTCTTCTTCCGACGACTGTGGCGAGTGTTCGACGAGTTCACTATTGTCCGACAATTTGCCTAAGATGACGGGCAGACATTCAACTACCGGACGCGTCTCGTTCACGTGGACAACGATGTTGACAGCGACCGGCACTAGAAGCAGATATATGGGTCGTGACGACATCGACCCGACGATGAAACACAACGGCAAGTCAATGACCGGTTGGTGTATCTCCAGCAACCTCCACGCGACAAAGCACAAAACACCGGTGACAGCGACGGTTACAAGTAGTTTCATCGTGCGCTTGCGATTCTGACGTAGCAGCGCCATCTCGAGATCGAATGTGAGCATCGTGATCACTTGACGGGTGACGACTAAAACCCCGCAGGCGATAAACAAAACGCCGCCGAACAACACGACGTTGAGATCACAGCGCGCGCACTGCAGGGTCAGAGTCTTAGCTTGTCCGATGTGGAACACCACCAATGGCCACAGAGCAACCGAACCGAGGACACAGCACAGAGAGACGTCGACGACACTCGAGTAACGTAGGAAGAGGCGGATCGTGTCCCAGCGGACGGGGAATCGACGGCGGGTAGTTATCCAGAAGATGTAGACGTTGGAGAAGAAGCCCACCGCCAGTAGAACAGCCATCAAGGACGAGAACGTCTGAATCCTCGGCAGCCACACGTCGCCCTCGACGTCCAGGTTAACGACCCTCTCCTCGTAGTTGTTCCACAAAACAAACGTCATCATCTCCTGAATGTCCTCAGCCTCAACTACAACTGAAAAGTGACGATTGTACGTGAAATTAAATAAAACTAAAATAAGTTGTTGTTAAGTTTAGTTTCAGCTGAAGTCTAGCAACAGCTGACATCGTAATATGTGGTAAATTACACACTCCTTACATATACACCAATTACTATTAATATATCAGCCTACGAGATTAGTAAATACAATCAGTTTACACACAGTATGTAAACTTCAATAACACTATTGCCACTACATTAAAGTTGAATAAATGAATTAACTCTATGGGGTATGTTTGCTTTATTATAGGGCATCATGGCCGTGAAGTTGAAGAGACAGTTTTGAACCATCTTTTCTTCACAAGAGAACGATAATTCTGTTGACTGCTCATGTTGTCGTTCTCTCCTGCAGAAATCTATATTATGCACTATGTATGTTGAGGTTTTGTTCTGTGTTTGAGTATACACACACACACACACACGCACGCACGCACGCACGCACGCACGCACGCACGCACGCACGCACGCACGCACGCAAGCACGCAAGCACGCACACGCAGGCGCATACGCATTTATGTACGTACCGCAAAAGCACACATCAATTCTACTTTACTACAGTGATGACTTTGCTGCGATTGTTGGTGTTGTTCGTTGAAAGAGGCCATCGCTATCCTGTGTCTTGTCAATGCAATGAAACGATAGTGCGATGCGACGAAATATTGCCATTGCATTCCGACATCATTCAGTCGTATTGCGTCAACGTTTAGTCGCATGACGTCGCCCATCGTAACCAGGGTATTAGTGTTTCACTACCGCAAAATAGTGAACAGTTTGATTCGTCACAAACGGTACGTACGTTCGCGTTGTTCATCTTCTCCCATCCAGCGAAGAACTGGTCCGGCTGGACGCAATTCGTCTCGACCGACCAGAATTGTTGCACGTCGACCGTCTGAGACTCGTTGCGATGTCGGAGCATGTAGTCGCACACCTGGCAGCCCATCGGGGCGCCATTGCCCGTGCAGTCGTGCGTCGTGCGCCACTGGAAGTACTCGCTGTACAGCGCGTCATCGCTGTCCAGACGTGTCAGGTGCTCAGCCAGTGCATTGGGGGACGGGAAGTCGCTTACGTCTATGAACGAATGTGGTGGAAGAAGCTCTTGGTACTTAGAATTCCCCATCACGACCAGGACGACATTTAGCTGCATTTGTATAATCTGCCATACTTTCTCCGTAACGTAATCTTCGCATAGGCTGTTCTCAAACGCAAACATGAATTTGTAATCTTTGTTCACTATCTCCAGGCAACGTGTTGCATCTCCCTTCGGACATGAGTATGTTCCACCACATATACCGTACACGTGAACATCCAAATACTTCATTAAATTTGTCACATATACTTGTCGTTTACTCTGCGGGTTGCAGTTGCTAGTGAACCAAGCGGCCACGTGTTTTTTCCCAGCTGCGAAATTAATCCTGCGATATGCGGCTAGCCTCACCGTAATTTCGCTGTTTGACAGCGGTCGGCAACGTCCGTACAACCACGGGATGTTCGAAGTTCGTTTGTATGTCATCGTAACGTTAAAGAGCCAACGTATCTGAACAAGATCCAAACCGGTGTAGACGGGAGACTCCATAATGCCAAACGCCCACTTCTGGTGTGGTGGGCGATATTTTGGTATCTCGAAAGTATCGCGCATGTGCAGCAGCATTACGTCGGCTGTGCGATAGAGCGAGCGGTCGGTGGAGAAGATGCACTTGTCTTTCAAATGCCGGCAGTGTTCTAGGTCGGCGCCGAAACCCCAATCCTTCTTGAGAAACACCGTTGTCCAGTAAATCATAAGAAGCGGCGATGGCTGGCCTCTTTTGGCCTTGTCGATGTCGCCACTGCGGTAACCATCGACGCAATCGACGCCACCGGCGACCTGCGGGCTTAGTTTTACGTGGAGTAATTGCAGGCACAGAATAACAACAGTGAATAAGCACGCTATTCTAAGTTCGCGTCTACGAACTACCTTCAACAAGCCAATGACCAAAGACTGACTCATCATCCGATATGAGCGGTGATATCTGGTCATAACTGCAAAAGAAACGATTCATACCCTCAACTTTTCGGCTGTTTACATTATCGTCTGCTTAGCTATACTGCAGGAACAATTAATCCATTAAGAAAATACTTCTATGATATTCCATGATTATCCACTGGCTCTCCACTTAAAAAAGGTTGTTCAGCTCCAAAATGATGCACATTCGTCATTGGTTATTTTGCTGAATCCTTCCTTAAATGTGCCCTGATCAAAATCGTTTCATTCTATCTCATTTCACCATTCGTCACTGGTTGACAAATATTTATATAATGACAACGACATACTCTCGATGCGTACATAGTCTACTGACGCCTTGCTATTTCAATGATACTGATTTATTCAAACTATCCCTTTGATTTCCCGTCTGCACAATAACTCGAAAGAATTGCTGAATATTCACGATGGTACTAGTAACATCAAGAGACATGAACAATTCTTGCTGCTTACTGAAAACACAACTCCGCTCTGTGAACAGGGTGCTCGCATTGCATTGTAGTATATAAGGAGTATGTGGAAGAACCAGTAAAACACAAGTTGAGACAACGAAATAAAACAATCCACCCAGCCCGTAAGTAAGCATATGTACTGCCCATAAGAGGCTAAGTTTGACAACTTCTAATGTGCTCAGCATATTCGTCTACAGTGTATCACACCTATCATAATATGTATTGATCAAAGCCCGTGACGGTTCCGCTCGGCCGGTTTTCTTGGTGTTCACTTTGGATAAAACGTATCAAATGTGTCACCGTCATAAACTAAAATTAAGTAAACAGAACTACGCATGACGAAGCCAAATATTTAAAATAAAGGAGGCAAAAGCTGCTGCTGCTGCTGTATCACGACGAATAGTGTGTGGTTCCTCCTATTTTTGAAGTGAAATATGCGGTTACTCGACGAGATTCGTGGAACAATCATCAACAAGTTGTTTTCCGGGTGGGATCGATTGAACAGAGAGGAGGCCACTTCTAATCACACACTAGTCACACGCAACTGAGCACAATAATTAAAGTTCGTGCTATCAATTGTAAGCTATTATATTTAGTAATCAGGATTCACTGGTGATACAAATGATACATGCTTTGGTCGTGACTTTTCAACAGTTACGCCCATAGCGGCATTTGTAGTGAGTGACTAAAGCACGGTAACTGGAACAATTACAAATGATTTACTGCACATATTACAGCTAGACATGCGTGGAGATTCTATTTGTGGATCGTTTTAGATGAGAGAAACAGAGACATTTTGAACAAACACGTACGGTTACACAAGTACTCACATTAATTAAAGTGTTTGGTAGGATATAGATGGATCCGGAATTTGTCCAAATGCTGCTATTTTGACATGACCTATTTTGGTATTTAGGTAATGCGCACCCATTATGTGTAGCATACACAATGTAGAATTATGTCGTAAACATATGTAATTAGTTTGGCGTTATTTTGGTTCGCTTTGGTTACATCTGCACTCAGCAGATCTTCATTATTGAAATCGTACTTACATATCCTGGTACTTTACAGGTGGTCCCACCTTCACATCAGCCCAACAGTACTTCCCGGAGTCAACTGAGATGGATAGTACTTACACCATTGCAACTGAATAGATTTATGTTAGTATTAATATTATTATTATTGTTTTTTTTTTTTTTGCTGCTGTTGTTGTTGTTGTGGTCGTCGTCATCATTATTATTATTATTATTATTAAAAAGGTAGCATATGCTCCTGTACTTCATGTATCAATGAAATCATTTTGTTATTTGCATAAATAGATATATAGATAGATCCACCTGCACATTCCAACCTGGTTTTGCGGGTCCGGGACGAAAGCTCCTTAGGGCACAGACTTTCTGTACAATGGCCTCTGGACATTTGCCCCGTTACGTAAAAATGGATACGTATGGATACGACGGATTACCAACATGTGTGGGTGGTTCTTTACCTAAGATCTACAAGTTCTACAGCTGAGTAGCATATGTGCTCAGAACCCATAGTAGAATGTCATCTGGTCCTCCAGACTTAGGGGACGTTCACAATTATACTCATTTTCAGACCCCATCCACCTCCCAGAATTAGTACTTTAAAATTGCTTTTATTTTCCAGATTGAAAAATATGTCGATGTAACAACATTTAAGTCCAATAATCATGTTAAAGTTTTGTGCTTTGTAACAACTCTACAGCGTCATAATAATTATTTTCTACACATTGTGCATTTACATTGTGCATTTTCCACCGTACACTGTACACACTATACAGCGCCGATCAGTGACCAGTTTAAAATCAATACCAGTTCCGTAACTGTTCCGGTACGACGCTGCTTGATACAATGATGGTAACATTGTGTATTAGAGCGCCGCCTCTAAGAAGATTTAATTTTGCGAAGTTGTAAAAATACACAAGCTAATGTAATTAACAACACGAAGTTCTGTCAAACCCGACCATGGTGGATTGGACGATACGCGGCCGATAGAAAGGCCACAGCTAAAAAGAGCTCCTGTAATATCGGCACATATAGTTCAGCATGAATATTATTGATGTTTCTCTGATACAACACTACTAACCTGCACAGAAGTGTGACTCTATTCTCGAGAAAGCACAATTGACTAAACGTACAAAAGCCGTCTGTACTGGCACATGTGCAGCCGACTCTGTTTACTAACGCGTCGTGTTAATCATTGTAGCCAGGTATAAGCGAGCGTGACGTGGCAAGCACGTGACACTGTCTGAGGACAGAAGGGCCTGTCTGGATAGTGCGATGGCTTTGCAGCAAAGCGGCTATCTTTAGATCGATTGCCTCACGGAATGTTCCGCATGACCGCGTATATTTTGACGTGAGCTTATTGTAAGTGTGATTCTCTTCTCGCAAAAGCATAATTGTAGTGACCAAACGTCCAAAAACCGTCTCTACTGGCACGTATGCAGCCGACTCTGTTTACTAAAACGTCGAGTTAATCATTGTGGCCAGGTATAAGCTTGCGTGAAGTGGCAAGCACGCGACACTACCTGGGGAGAGAAGGGCCCGGCTTGATGGTGCGATAGCTGTGCAACAAAGCGGCTATCTTTAGATCAATTGCCCCACGAAGCGTTCTGCTTGACCGCGTATATTTTGCCGTGTGCTTATTGTGATGTGATGGTTTTTAGAAAGCATCAAAAATGGGGCCTGTCGAGAACACACACGCATGCTCGTACGCAAGCACGTACACATGAACGCGCGCACGTCCGTGTGTGTGTGCGTCCGCGCGCGCGCACGCGCGCACGCACGCACGCACGCACGCACGCACGCACGCACGCACGCACGCACGCACGCACGCACGCACGCACACACACACACACACACACACACACACACACACACACACATACGTTTTAAGATATTTAAATGTTATATTTAGATATTTCAATTAATTAATGTGTTGCATGTACCACAACTCAAGTAAACATAGAGATAATCAATAAAGATGAATCTAATAGTTTATCGAATTCCAGCAAAACATACCCTGATACGAGTTTGGATAGAAACTATTTTGATGACAAAAGTAAGGAAGTTGTTCGTTATAAAAAACACCTGATAATTTCTACGACTTTCTTGGTTACACGTACATTATGTGGGATACTTCTTTATTTCCGTAGAGTTTAGAGTGCTCAGCCGTAAGCCGAAAAGCCCAATGCCATTGTGTTTAATTAATTTGCATGTCTATGGCTGGTAATGGAACGGTGTGATTGGATGGAGAGTCTACTTGAGTGACAGCAATGTCTCAATGTACATAATGTAGTCAATGTCCAAAGCACACTGACACTCGCTGGAGGCGGCGACGCTTCGTCGGCGAAATTGAGTCGCTTCAAAATGCTCATTGGAAATAGCGTCGCTGACAATGCGTGCCGAGTATGATCCGTTGCTGTGCGCCAGGTGCGTCTTCAATATGATATCACAGATTAAGCCACAGATATCGCATGCAGATATCGCATGGGACTACGGATACTGCTCCACGCGGAGAGAGACCGAACGCGCCCGTGCAAACATTCCTGCACGCAACCTAGCAGCGGGAAAGAAGTACCTTGAAGTCTGGTACGTTTCCAACTACGGGGTGCAGAGCAAACGTGAAGGCTACGTTCGAGAAGTTATGAAGCACATGGATGTGCATTAATATGGTTATGACGGCAAATATTCGTGTCCGAAATAGCAGAATAAACATTGCGACCAACACAACTTCGTTCGAGAATTGATGAGGCATATCGACGTGGATAAATATAGTTGTGGAGGCAAATATTATTGTCCGAAATCAAAGAAAAACCGTTGCCACCAAATGCTAAACATTACCTATAAATCCTACCTATCGCTTGACAACAGAACGACTACTTTTTTCAAGATGGCGACTAACATCCATAACCATTAGCCACCGCCCGCCTATCCATATATAGATCAGTGTTATGTGCAAGATGTTTCAACATTTGTTCCAACAACACTGAACTTAGGAGGTTTCAGGCAATTCATCCTAGTTGAGTAGACTTCATCGGGTGTTGAAATCCACGACACATCGGTACGCTAATGACAATTCATGCATATTTAATATGTCATACCCTATCCCATCTAAGACCAAAAACAAGCAGCGTATTATAGAAATTGTTATTCATTTTTAATATGCTGTGAGGCGCCGACTACACAAGAACAGTGTCCAAAGAACAGTGTCCAAAGAACAGTGTCCAAAGAACAGTGTCCAAAGAACAGTGTCCAAAGAACAGTGTCCAAAGAACCTGGTGGAAATTATGAAAACCGGTGAGCGGAATCGTCGTGACTCTTAGAAGCAGATATAGACTATACCAGATCTGGAACACTGAACACGATTACCTCTGACATATTATGTCATTAGATAATCATGAGCTGTGTGGATATATTTCAGACGTAGAATGAACCTTTAGTTGCACGGGTGATTATAAACCGTGCTCCCGGCGTCGCTCAGTGTGTATTTCCAGTCACAATAGTAGCTGAACTTAATTACGCCTCTGCGTTATCTTATCAGACCCAAAACTTCAACGGGACACGGTAGCGTAGCGTAACTCAATCTGGCTCGAATCTTATTGCTGCCGTTTCGAGATTTGGCAGTTTCGTTCACCCCACGTTGTGAACGAAGAGTCTTCGCAGAGAAGTCGAGTTGGCGCTGCAATGACCAGGTTTGGCGTGCCACGAGTCCAAAGGACAGGATACTGCGCTATATAAAAACGTACCCTTTTACACGGGTCATTGTCAAATTGCGGTACATTTAGTGTCCCAGTAAGTCATAAAAAATGTCCTGATGATAGTGACGAAAATGGTGCATATTTTTGAAGTATAATATGGGGTAGCATCTCTATACACCAAACAAAGATAGAGAATAAGTATTTCAGGTGGATTTATAAGTAGTTGCATCACAAATGTATATCCCACTACATTGAGAGGCATTGTCCTGACTATGAATCACTTGTGTTTTTCATCACCTCTACTTATATATTAAAAATATATTTTCAAGTATTCCTCAAGTAATGTGTATGCTGTTTAAGTAAAAATACGTTTATGCGCAATAGTTGCGAATGCATAAAGATCAAACCAAACACGTATCCCATGATTTCTGTTCCGCTGTTACCTGACAACACTTTTTAGTGTGAAAATTTATACTTCTCAGATATCAACTTTGTTTTAATCATCAGATGGCAGCACATGCTTGTTTTCAGAAATGGCGGCAAAAGCAAACAGTTTTAGTCAATGCTGACAGATATTTTCTAGGCTTTCATCTGGTAAGTATGATGTCGCAAACGGAAAATGTCCCCACTGTTGCTATTATTACCCATAGAATGCAGAAGTGCACGATACAAATACCCAACACTTCAAATGTGGGCATACAGTATAATAACACCTGAGGCGACTGGGTGATAACATGGAACCTCAAAAACAAGAATATTCAATAAAGAACATAATTTGTCCCCCCGTTACCGTCCCCTCTGTTACCATGACGATGGTAACAAAGGGACACAGTCCACCATGTTATGATGTATTAACACTGTCATGCCACAGTGGCCATAGTTGAGATCCGTACAGTGCACAACAATACTGATGAAACAATTTGTTTTTGACAACAGTTTGAAGTGAACCAAACTCAGACATAAATCTATTTACATTACAGTTAAATGTCTTGATACCATCAAACACCATTTCATAGTTATCGGTTGTGCTAAGTACATTTCCAAGATGTATAGTTTTCTCACATGTAGAAACATATGTACCATTTATTTCACAATGCGGATCAGCATCCTTCTTGTTGTACACCATTAATTTGCTTTTTGACCCATTAAAGAACACATCATGTAGTTTGGCATATTTCTCACAAACCTCAATATTTTTTCGCAACCCAGAACTAGTACGACATAGTAACATAATCCTGCAGCTCCACAGAAATGTTGCCCAATATAACAGCCAATACCAAAGTCTTTTAATTCAACCAACAGCCCATCCATGGACACTCAAAATAGAAGTGGAGACATAACACCTCCTTGGCTAACCCCATTCTTCACACTGAATTGGTTTGATATTATGTCATTCCATCTAACTTGTAGTTTCTGGTGTGTGTACATGTAAAGTAACAAGTAAAAGTCTTACAACTAATGTGCACATACCGTTATCAATTAATTTTTGAAACAACATACAATAATTTACTCTGTCGAATGCTTTAGTAATAATATCAATATCATGCTGGTGATGGCAGTTGTGACCATCATCAGTATAATTTTCATGCATACACATATTAATAACAAGATTGTCAACTTGTGATCTTCATCAAATCCAACAGAATTATACAATTGTTCAAACTTTGAGGAAAATAAGTCAGCAATATCTTCTAATTCTATATGACCATCAATAACATTAGGCAGAAAATGATAAGATTTTTTAAAACTATGCACCTCTTTCCATAAGTTACGATCATTACCTTCACTAATAGCTTCAGCCATTATATTGCTTTTTATCCTTGTTTCTTCCTTTATTACATATCTCACAGCGTAGTGATACCTGGATCGAGTACGCCTCATGATATCGGCTACTTCACCATTATGTGGCCTACCACACTGCACCCAAATATCATGCCAGAACAAGGAAGTATCATGTTGAGCCTGTACGTGTTCGTTCCAACCAGGTATCACCTTGCTGCTCCCTTTCTTGGCACCCGTCTTTGGCAAACACATATCTGAGGCAACAATGCAACTATTTACAACAGTATTATACAAATCAAAGAAAAAACCTGTGTGCATTTTACATTGGTAATCAACACAACTAATAGCATCATGATTAAAATCAATACATGATAGCAACTTATCAAGCTCACGTTTGTAATTCTGAATGTGGACCTCTGTACATTTATGCCAAGCTACATTCGTTTTACTTTTACGTTCAAATGATTCATGATATGACACATCTGTTTGCATGTCAAGACATATTGGAACATGATCAGAAAAAATACTGTTCATATACACTGATTCATATTTGATAATTGATTCACGCAAGTTCTGTGTTACCATAAAGTGGTATATTGTTGACTTGCAGCCATTGCTCTTTGATCAGTATGTATATGGTATATTAGAATATTCGGCATCAATACATAAAAACATTTGTTCATTATTAACAAATGAATGGAGAGCTCTTGTCTGGGGAGTATCCCTAGTTAATTATGTGTTAAAGTCACCACCCAATACAAAATATTGTGATGCAGTTTTGTTGCAAATATCACTCACTTCATTAAGAACGTCTATATATTCAAATCGTGAGTTGCATAACCCTTGTCACATGGCATATACATGTTAAACAATACAAACACGATACCATCTCCTGTCACTTTCACAGCAAACAGCCTCTTAGATATATGCTCTATTGTATCCACTTTACAGCTAATATTGGATGACCAAATGATTGAACAGCCCCCATAGGGTCTGCCTATTAATGGCACACTCTTGTCCATTGAGCTGGATACAACGCGTATACTGTTTGGACTAAATGAGTTCAATCTTTGTATACATTGTGTTTTATACATACAATGTTCTTGTATCAACAAAAAATCACACGCCACCAGCAAGGTTTGCATAATAACATACTTGTCAACACCAAAATGCTTACAGTTGTAAGAGCCAAACTTAAGTTTGTTTTTATGGTCCATCATGTTTATGTTTCATTTTGATTTGAATTCACACCAGTTTCACCATTGCTCACTGTACTGCCAGTTCGTTTGTTACCTCCCTTGGGAGGGAAATATCTTCTAATGTTGATGCCACATGGCCAAAAGTCAGGATTATAAACCTTCATGAGATCATCTTTAGATATTTCTAGTTTAAATGTCTGATGCTTGGCATCAATGTGTGATATAAGAGACAATGAGCGAACACACACACACACACACACACACACACACACACACACACACACACACACACACACACACACACACACACACACACACACACACACACACACACACACACACACACACACACACACACACACACACACACACACACACACACACACACACACACACACACACACACACACACACACACACACACACACACACACACACACACACACACACACACACACACACACACCTTTAGATTTAATGTGATATTTAAGATATGTCTCTTTTGTTACCTTTGACACCCTTTCTATTACTAGATTTCTACTAGGAGGTGGTGCCCCTGGACACGATCACTGCCACAACCAGTGCCAATCACTATGTTTCTCTTTTTCTTTTCTACCACTGTCCATTTCTGTCCATTGTTCCTATCATAGGACACAGGTTTAGGCGGGGCCTGTTGTACGGGGTATGCCACTTTCTGAGTGGTCATTGCATTTGTTGTACCGGTAGCCCGATTAGTACTTCTAGGAGGCCGTACTGCCTCTGGGGCATGTTGGACAGGACATGCCACAGGTAGACTGGCTCTGACAGTTAGATTATTATTATCTCTGTTTAACTGGACAGCATCTACATATTTTGTCTGCCTTTCTTGCTTCTGCAGTAATATACCATGTTTCTGTACCTCGTTAAGTACATCATCTACTTTTTGTCTAGTGTCTATGTGCTCTGCTCTGCAGAGGGAGACGTTGCCCTCAACACTGTTCATTTTGTTTTCTAATCTTACCAACCTCTCTAAGACTGATATCAAGTCCATTTTCTCTGGGGTAAAGTTAGGTAATCTCTTAATGTCAACGGCGGCAAAACATGGTTCAACTTTCATTTCACCTATTTTTGGGAATGCAACATAGATATCTTCTACCGATTTCTCTGCCTTGCTTCTATTGTTTGACTCCTGACTGTTCTGAGGATCACCCAGCTCATGACTGTACTCATCATAAACAACAATGTTCCTTGTTGTTCTCATTACGTTATTATATATATATATATATATATATATATATATATATATATATATATATATATATATATATATATATATATATATATATATATATATATGACATGGCACACACATTTAAAAGTGGCTATGTTTTATTTATTAGAAGTAGGCCTATATATTGAACTCACGACGCAGACAAGTAGTAGGTCTATTTATTAGAAGTAGGCACTTTCATTTCACCTATTTTTGGGAATGCAACATAGATATCTTCTACCGATTTCTCTGCCTTGCTTCTATTGTTTGACTCCTGTCTGTTCTGGGGATCACCCAACAACAATGTTCCTTGTTGTTCTCATTACGTTATTATATATATATATATATATATATATATATATATATATATATATATATATATATATATATATATATATATATATATATGTATATATATATATATATATATATATATATATATATATATATATATATGACATGGCACACACATTTAACAGTGGCTATGTTTTATTTATTAGAAGTAGGCCTATATATTGAACTCACGACGCAGACAAGTAGTAGGTCTATTTATTAGAAGTAGGCCTATATATTGAACTCACGACGCAGACAAGTAGTAGGTCTATTGTTCACCTCAAAATCGTGACTCTGACGCCATTGAATCATTTCTATTTTGGTCGCGCTTAATAATATATAGACGATTCGCAAGGTGGGCTAACCAGGGTCGGGTTCGACTTAGTGGCTAACACCAGCCCGTGGTCGGTCTAGCTGCTACCAGTGTAAGTCGAACGCATTCTGTTTGTCCTGGTTTGGTCAGAATTACGTCACATCAACCAACCATCGACCAGAGGCCCACACGGTAACAAATACAGCGTCATATAAACAAGAAGAGCATTGTCCATACCTTAAAAAAATTTATCTAATTTTCATAGAATATTCTATAGGATTTTTTCATAGAATATTCTATTGGATTTCTGCGCATTTGTACACGGTTTTGTACGGCTTTATACATAATTTCTAGCCAAAAGTACGGATTTCAACCAGCAAATGTGGCAGATCTGCTTTCCATCTGCTGAAGACAACATTTCCGATACAAAACATTGCAAATATGTATATTGGCAGCGGCTATAACAATAGCTCATACAGCAATATGACGGCAACTGTTAGTTTTACGTGGCAGTTCAAACTGCTGCATTGTGTGATGACGCTTACTAGCAGCACTACACCCGGCGGTCTCGTGAAGTTCCGTGTGCCGCGAAACCACAGCTCGCTTTCAGCGTCGTATCTAAATATCGATTCGAGGCTCTACCCGTGAGATCAGCGGGGAGAGTGGAACTGATGTTTTCAGTGTATGACATATCTTATATCATCTTTTTATGCACATTTCTTAGTGTATCTAGCTCACTTCTCATATTGATCTCTCGTAAAACCAAATGTGTAATACACATCACAGTTCTGGAACCTCAACAATTACCCATAAACATGATCGGAGGACTTCAAAAGAACGCTGCACGTTTTATTGAAAACAACTATGAATGCGCTCTCGGAAACATAATCAATATCAACGAGAACTCAAGCAATCAGCGCGTGCATGGAAATAACATATCAATACATGCATGGAAATATGCTTGTTTGTAATTAAGTATTCATTGAAACGGCAAATATGCGTGAGAGCGTGATATCGAAGCATATTATCATAACATACATTTATAGCTATCTCACATTATAACATTATGTAAACTTGTAATTATCGTGTAACCTATTAAGGTTTTTGAGAATAAAGTTGATGCGATGATGTGATGTGACGCGAAATGCGAGTCTCACGCGAAATGTATGAGACTTGGTGGCTATGTCCACTCGCTACTACTGTTGCGTAACATGTGCCAGCATATGCATATTTTTAGGAATTGTTTTCATATATACTAATATCCCAAAAGTATTTCCCATTGATCAAAATTATAATATTAAATAAATATTAAATATTAAAATTATAATATTCAATAAATAATACTAAGTAACTTCTATGGCTCCTGTATCATCCGGAACCTTCTGAAACGTAAAATAAAACAGAATCATTTAACATAATCGTGAACAGGAACGCATAACAGTCATCGAGAGAACGAGGAACTACCGAAGATTTATGGTGGAAATGCAATTTGTAATAAATATGTATTGAGTTTTTTCGGAAGTTGGCTATAGTTTCAGATGTTTTCAAAGTGATTGGGAGTTCATCCCACATCCCTAGACGCAGCGACAGAGAAAGCACGTTTGTTGTTTTAGGCTGTTGTGAAATTGATGATTTGAGCTGCCTACGCATATTTGAAAGATGCAGGAGACTAACAAAGTACGGTGGTTGTTGTGCAGATAGAGCACGATATGTAAGCGTCGACAGCTTAACATTAATTCTATAAGTAACAGGAAGCCAGTGTAAATGTATAAGAAGTGGTAGTGATGGTGAAACCCGAGGCGCCATGAGTAATATACGTGCCAGACAATTTTGTACTCGCTGAAGTTTAGCCAAGTGGGAATGTATCACTGCCAAGCAGTTTAACTGGGAAAGGGCTGTGACCCTATTTCGTTGTTCATTAGTGCCAATATTAATAAGGTCTGTTTTAACTGGATTGAGCTTTACCCTACTTGGTTCCATCAAAAACAAGATGTCATTCAGACAATCACTTAAAGTAAAAACAGATTCGTGTGCACTTAGTTGTGAAAGTGATATGTAAATCGGTGTGTCATCAGCATACAGGTGACGATTGAGATTATGATTACTAATGACATGGCTGGGCGACGTTGTATACAATCTACACAGAACAGGGCCAAGGACTGATCAGAGTAATGTCAAATAATTATTTAAAAACTTCTAACGTAAACTAACTAAACGCAGAACACATATGATTTGTATACAAATAGTATTTGATATTTGTTTCGGTACTTCTGGACCTATTAGCTGGCGAGTAGGCAGTGGTAGTTACGTCCAGTATCAGAAGATGGCGAAGGCATTCCAGGCACTCGACAGGGAAGTAGTTCCGGTCAACACTAACAATGTATAAATATTGGGTGGTTCGGTTAGTGCTCCAGCTGTAGCCATGCCGGCCGCCAGGACATGCATCTCCGTAGTTATATTGCAGGATCAATTGATCCATTAAGGAAATACTTTTATGATATACCATGAGTTTGTTCAACTCCATAATTATTTCCATTGGGCATTGGTTCTTTTGCTGAATTCTTCCTTAATTATGCCCTGATCAATGTCGTTTCATTCTACCTCATTTCACCATTCGTCACGGCTTGATATACATTTATGTAATGACAACTACATACATTCGACGCGAACGTAGCCTCAATGATACTGATTTATTAAAAATTTCCCTTTGATTACCCGTCCCCACGGTCACTCGAAAGAATAATAATATTATTAATATTAATAATAATAACAAGAACAACAACAATAATAATAACACAGCACACACGTTTATATAGCGTCATATTCTTATTCAGGCACACAACAATACTGAATACATATTTAATGATTAATTTTATACCAATAGTAGCGGACGTATAACGAGGCTTCAATGGACAGCTCTTTGTATAGCTACAGCAAACAGCTTTAATAAAATCACAATGATACACAATGCAAAAACAGTATACTCCATTTGTACTTATATTCGAATACCAGTTCCGCCCTTTAGACAGATGCAGACATTCAGGTTGACACACACCTAACTGAACCGTATATACTGCGTACCAAAATACAAACGCTGTCATTGTGCCCGAGTCACGATTTTCGAACAATTATTAGATCCGCCGTGTGGTCGTGAGAAAGATCGACATTGTTGATATTCTGAATGGCAACAACAGAGTCGTCAATTACTACGTCAACAAGTCATACATGACTGGAAAAGTACACGGCACATGTTCAACGTCGTGACCACAGTTAATGGTCACTCATACAAACACAAGTTGAGAAAACGAAATAAAGAGATCCACCCAGCTCGTAAGTAAGCATATGTACTGCCAATAAGAGGCTACGTTTGACAACTTGTAATGTGCTCAGCAGACTCGTCTACATTGTATCAGATCTATCATAGTCTGTATTTATCAAAACCCAAGACGGTGCCGCTCGGCCGGTTTTCTCTTTGTTCAAAATGTATAAATAAATAGAGCTACGCATGACGTAGCCAAATATTTAAAATAAGGGAGGCAAAAGCTGCTGCTGCTGCTGTATCAGGAAAAAAAGCGGTTATACCTACTTTTGAAGTGAAATAATCAACATAAAGCTGTTGCTCGGGTGTGATCGATTGCACAGAGAAGAGACTGCTTCTAACCACACACTAGTCACACGCAACTAACCACACACTAGTCACACGCAACTAACCACACACTAGTCACACGCAACTAACCACACACTAGTCACACGCAACTAACCACACACTAGTCACACGCAACTAACCACACACTAGTCACACGCAACTGAGACAATACGCGAAGTTCATGCTGACACTTGTAAGCTATTGTATTTAGCAGTCACGATTCACTGGCGTCGTGATACATGCTTTGTTTGGTCGTGACTTTATGACACTGAATTTCCATAGGGACACCCATAGCGGCATTTGAAGTGAGAGGTTAAAGCAGGGTTATTTGAACAACTACAAATTACTTACTGCTCAGATTACAGCTAGACCTGCGTGAAGACGTCACCATTCACTGGCGTCATGTGATAATGCTTTGTTTGGTCGTGACTTTATGACACTGGATTTCAACAGTTACGCCCATAGCGGCATTTGTAGTGAGTGACTAAAACACGGTTACTGGAGCAATTACAAATGATTTACTGCACAGATTACAGCTAAACATGCGTGGAGATTCAATTTATGGATCGTCTAACATGTGAGAAACAGAGACAGTTAGAAAAAACACGTACAGTTACACATGTACTCACATTAATTTCAATGTGTTTGGTAGGATACAGATGAATCCAGAATTTGTCCAAATGCTGCGATGATTTTAACATAACATAATTTGGTATTTAGGTAATGTGCACCCATTATGTGTTGCACACATGATGTAGAATTAAGTTGTAAATATATGTAATTAGTTTGGAATTCTTTTGGTTCGGTTTGGTTACATCTGCACTCAGCAGATCTTCATTACTGAAATCGTACATACACATCCTGGTACTTTACAGGTGGTCCCACTGTCAGCCCAACAGTATTTCCCAGGATCACCGGAGTTGCAGATAAACATAATTCTTAATTAGATAGATATTACTTGTACCATTGCAACTGAATAGACTTATGTTAATATTAATATTATTATTGTTTTGTTTTTTTTGTTTTTTATTATTAAAAGGGTAGCACATGACCATGTACTCCCTAGAATGGTATTTAAACTGTATCATCTAAACACTTTACACTGATACACGAAGACAAAGTTAACAAGAATTGATCATCAGGCAACACGTCACGTGGAGTCAATAAAGAAAATGCACGTCGATTAAATGTTCTTCTTGCTAAGTCGATAAGGTGGTTTGGCCTGTGGATTTCATAGCTGCAGTCCAGTACGCGAATACGGCGAAGGCGTTCCAGGCGCTGATCAAGGCAGAAATGCAGGACAACAATGCCAATGCATTGATGTCAAGCGACATCATTAAAACTCCTGAAAATGCCATGGCCGCCGTCATGACAAACCACGTGATAAGTCCCACGTTCATGATGATGACGAAGCGTTTCCATCTGGAGTCGCTCACTTCGTCCGGCGACGATTGGGACGCTTGATCGTCGAGTTTGGCTTCGCAGGCCGCGTGGCCTATGACGACGCCTGTAGATTGTGGTATTTCACAGTCAGTCACTGGACCCGTGGTCCGCGCTACGACTACGACGCCTAGAGCGATGTTGACAACGACCGGCAAAAGCAGCACGTAAATGGCCCGTGACGTAACACCCTCTGTAGCAAAACACACCAAAAGTGCAAAGTCCGGCACAAATCTGTTCAGCAGACAACACGAGACGAAACAGGCGACACCGACGACAGTGACGTCTCTGAACAGTTTCAGCGTGCGCGAACAGTTATGATTTAGTAGCGCCATCTCTTGGTCGAAAGTGAATAGTATGAAGGCCTGACGCGCTAAGGCGACTACACCGCTGCCGACGATCATACCGCCACTGAACATAGCAGAGTCGACATCAAAACGGACGCACTGCACTGTTAATGTCACGTCACTTCTTGTGTGGAACAACAAATATGGCCGCAAAACGATCCAAGCGATTCCAGCGCACAGAGACAGGTCGATGAAACATGAGTAGCGCAGGATGAGGCGGAATGTTTCCCAGCGAACGGGGAATCGACGGCGGGTAGTTGTCCAGATAACGTACACGTTGGAGAAGAAGCCCAACGCCAGAACGGCCATCAAGGACGAGAACGTCTGAATCCTCGACAGCCACACGTCGCTCTCGTCGTCCATGTCCATGTCAACGGTCTTCTCCTCACACAGCTGTACCTTCAGTTAACCGACTTGTGGGGTACGTTCCGTGCCGTCTACAACTGGGATACACAGGATATATATATATATATATATAATTATAATGTAGCGTGTTTCGTTCGACCACGTCTATTGGTTTCAAAGGGCAGATGTTAAACATAGAAACAGTAAAACAGAGCAGATATATATATATATATATATATATATATATATATATATATATATATATATATATATATATATATATATATAATATATATATATATATATATAAATATAGATACATATATGTATATATATATATATATATATATATATATATATATATATATATATATATATAAATATAGATATATGTATATATATATATATATATATATATATATATATATATATATATATATATATATATATATATATAGATAATATATATATATATATATATATATATATATATATATATATATATATATATATATATATATATATATATATTTATATATATCTGCTCTGTTTTACTGTTTCTATGACTATGTTTAACATCTGCCCTTTGAAACCAATAGACGTGGTCGAACGAAACACGCTACGTTACAAGTATTTTGAACCAGTATTCAATTTACGACCCATTGCATAATTAATTACACGCAACAATCGTTACGTGTACTTATGCTAAATTATTCTGATGCTTTGAGAAAAAGAAGCCGTGGCACGATTTAGTTTAGCAAGTTCGTACAGAGTCAGAGGTCAAGGACCTTTGTCGCAATTATTTAAATGTCAAGGCCTTTTGATATTGCATGCAATATCAGTAACCCCAATAAGCGAAGGGTGATGTTTTTCAATGGTGAAACGTGGGGTGCTTCTGGATGGATAAACCATGGACGACTGGACGACGACGTCGCTTCAACGTAGGATCAGTTCTAGACTATTGTAAGCGACGTCGTCCCGATCATCGCTTGCGATGTTATATCGACGCACAGTTTAAAGATTCCTCCTCTGCACATGTTTGCCCTCTTCGTTTTAGACTTATTTCGCGAACAATCGAACGTATCTACTTCGCGACAGACTAGCTCGTTTGGCAAATGCCTTTTTTGGTGATGACGGTACCATCGAATAAACTATTAAAATTATGTTTGACCCTATCCGATCAAAGTTCAATAAAAAAGGCAAAATTGTTCCGGCTACATAAACTAAAAATAAGTGTATTCATACTTACGCAAGTTACCAGATCTAACGACAAAAGTCAATTATTTCGATGGTTTTTACAAAACAGCGCACTCTATTCATTAAACCGGCTGCGCACGTTACTTGAACTATTCATACGCTGCAGATCTAAACATTAACAATACTGATCTACGATGGGTTAAATCGATTGAGGACGAGAATTAATCGAGGCTATCAAGCTGCAATATGATCGCATGCAACGGTGGCAACGATATCGACTCGCTCAAACAAAGCTGACGTTGTTTCACGAGCGAGCAATATATGGTGCTTTGTTGATATACGTCCCTTTTCGATGTGTCGCAGTAGTACAACATTCGTTCGCCACAAACAATCACCGCGACAGTTCACTATGCCCGTTTTACGTCTGATTAAAACACCAATTAGCTCCATTTCGAATATTGTACAGCGCTATTTAAAATAGTGAATTCAGGCAATCCACGCAGGCCCCAGAACTGGCTCGTTAAAGAGGGCATTAGTATTAAGCTGATGCAGATAGGATATACTAAAGTAATCTATCTCACACAACGCATAAATAAGTGGAACAACAGGGTGAGAAAATAACATAAATAAACATCATTCATTAAACTGAATTAAGATATTAGACACGCACGCACGCACGCACGCACGCACGCACGCACGCACGCACGCACGCACGCATGCAACGTGTATGCATGCATGCCAAATTGAAGTTAAACTGACCACACGTCGGTAACCCGAACTCGGCCATGGTGGATCGATCGGACGATACTCGGCCGATCGAGTAAAGAGTTGACGTTATGATATATATTATCACGCATAGCAGAGTACTTGTGATTTCGGCCCACACATTTCCATATTGCTGCTCTATTGATACAAATTTACTAACCCGCATTGAAATTTGATACTCCTCTTCGTCTGTGCAGAACTATCGAGAACAACGTGTACGCCCGTCTTTACTGACACTTGGACAACCGGCTCTGCTAACTCCCACATTGCATTAATTAGTATCTTCAGATATCAGTTCGCACGACCGACACCGCCAGGAAGGTGTACAGCTATTCAGAAAAGCGGCTATATTTAGATCAATCGCCTCATAAAGCGTTCCGAGTGACGCAACCTCTTTTGAACGTCACACATCGGGAATTTATGTCTCGACATGTGCAAAAATCAAACTGCTCCTCAGCGAGTTTTCGCAGACAATCACACGCCTAATAGGAGGGACCAATCTATTTAATTACTTCGATCAGGCCTACGTACATGTGGGTGTATATGCACGTGCGAACAAACACTCACACAAACACACATATACATGTATGTGTGTATATTACAGATACAAACAAGGTTTTAGATATGTTTAGTATTAGTGCAAACATTTAACTATCCATGTAACTGAATATTATATACCATTACGTGTCTTGAGTAGTGCCTAGAAACCCCAGTAGAATGTCATCTGGTCCTTGAGACTTTGGGGCGGTTCACACTTGTCGACCGACATTTGCCTATACGTTAGTGCTCTGCGCTGGCTTATAATTTGAGCCCAAGCCCGGCCCGCAGCAATTTTTCAAGCCCGGCCCGGCCCAGGCCCGCAAACTAGAATTTAGGCCCAGGCCCGGCCCATATCGGGAATGTTTGGCCCAGGCCCGGCCCGGCCCGCAAGTTTCAGGCCCATACCCGGCCCATACCCGCGGACCAAACACGGGTAAGCGCGCGGCCCGCTAAGTTTAGAAAAGATAAAACTATAATCTTATAAGAAATACGAAACACAAATAAACTGTAAAACAGACTTATTGTTTTAATAAATAAAAAAATAGATATGAACATTTTATAATGTTTACTACTGAAATACTAATGTCAGTTGTAGTTTAGTAGTGTCTAGCTAGTAGCTAGTACTAGCTACTACTATATGCCACCCACTGGCACTGACACCCAGTGGCATTTCCAGCAGGCCTGCAGTCACTAGCCTGAGACAGATCAGGTTGAGACATGTGTGAATTAGTACAAGTGTAAATGAATCAGTACCAGTGTTCATACATAGATATATAGATATTTTAATAAGTTACAGTTTATCTATTTATATTTATTAATATACATTTATTATATTTCTTGTACAGCGCATCGATCCGCCAGGCGGGAATTAGCGCTATATAAAAATATTATTATTATTATTATTACTGGGGAAATTGTAGATACTAAATAGTAGGCACTACTGGGCAGTGGGCAGTGGCCAGTTGGCTAGTCATTCAGGCCGGCAATGTTTGGAAGGAAGACATAGACAATATAATGTCCACTGGTTGGGTCAAAGGGTGATTAAGTTGATGGTTAATCATGGCTTGATTGTCTTTGGAAATATGTCTAAAATAAATATTTGGGGCTGGCTGCTTCCAGCCAGGTGAACTTAAGTGGCCTGGTATGGGGTCATTAGATCTATGGAAAAGGGTATATTCATGCCAAAAAAAAGTCTAGACATCAAGGATTAAGGGATAGGAAATTAAGTTTGAGCTGAAGAAGAATGATGGGAAATATGCATTAATTGTGATGAAGCCAGTGAAATAAGTGCCACTACTCCAGTCACAGTGTCTTGGAAAGCCAGTACATGTTTAAATAATTACAATACAAAGATATGGGCATGCGAGTATGCATATATGTTATATGAAATGTCTCAATTAAAAGAATGCACATTATTAAAATGATACCATAGGAAGTCCCATTGTTGAAAAGAAGTTAAACTGCATTCCAATGTATAAAGCATTAGTGTAATTTATAATTCCATGCAAGGTTTCAATTTGCAACTATATAATACTAAATAAATCATTTTAAGCATTAATTAACCGGAATTACAATTTATAATCAGTTTTTATTAATAATAAAATTAATAATCTGGGTTTTGTATGACTATTTTTATTATGTCTAGGCCCAGCCCAAGCCAGGCCCGGCCCAAGCCCGATGTGTTTTAATTTTTTTCAGCCCTGGCCCGAGCGGGCTGTGGGTTGGGCCGGGCTTGGACCCAAAGCCCGGACTGTGCAGGGCACTACTATACGTACAAAACATACTAATGTTCAAACCACCGTCATAGTGGACTGGACGATACGCGGCCGATCAAATTGCCACTATTAAAGAGAGTGCCTGTAATATCGGCCCATATAGTCCTGCATGAAAATTATTGTTATATATTTCTGAGACAACACTACTAACCTGCACTGAAATGTCCTTCCCCAAAGCACAATTGTCGTGACCAACGTCCAAAAACCGTCTTTACTGGCACATGTGGGCAGCCGACACTGTTTACTCACGCGTCGTGTTAATGATAGTAGACAGGATAAGTGGGCGTGACGCAGCAAGCACGTGACGGTATCCAAGGAGAGAACGGCCCGCATTGATTGTCCGACGGATGTGCTGCAAAGCTGCTATGTTTAGATCTATTGTCTCACGAATCGCTCCGCTTGACCGCGTATCTTTTGACGTGAGACTTGTGATGTGATGTATTTTATAAAAACATTACAGAGGAGGGTTACCCCAGTTGGTATACACAATGGGGCATTACATGTGGTGGCTTACGGGTCTTAGCCACATTGAAATGTGCCTCGTATGAAAATAGAGCGGTGCGCGCAGCAGGCGTCAAAGCTACGTTTGCGAATTGGTGAAACATATCGACGTCCACAAATATGGTTGTTTGAGGCAAATATTCTTGTCCGAAATCAAAGAATAACCGTTGCGACAAAATGCTGAACACTGCCTATAAATTCTACCTGTCGTTCGAGAATAGTTTGTGCGAGGACAACTTAACGGAAAAAATGCAAAAACAAAAAAAAATTATCCACATGGACAACAAATGGAAATAATAAACTACATGTAACTATCCAGCATCAATAATAAAACATTACACAAGGTATGCGCCAATGATTAATTATTATATTTAAGATATATATGGAGTGTGAACTGTCAATTACACATTCCCTACATGGGATCAATGTAGCACTGAGACTTCCAGTATAACCTGAATTTGCCAGTCGTAGAGGCATAGCAGTGTAGACGAGATGGGCCTAGATCAACTGGAGTTGAACCCAAAGATCAACCCTTAGATGTGGGGCGCGGTGGTCTAGATGGTAGAGCATCGGAATTTCAGTCGAGGGGCCGGGGTTCGAAACCAGCTACTTCCGTTACTAAACGTAGGCAATTGCAATTGCTTGTGTCTTTCGGAAGAGAAACTAAAAGCCGTTGGTCACTCCTATCTTGTGTCTATGCCAGGGGAAGTAAAAGATCCCACACAGGGGTAAATGTGTAACCTGCTGTGGACTCCATCTCTCGTGAGCTACTGCAGAAGTGTTCATGACGCGGCTCAAACAATTCTGCTAACTACCACGCAAGAGGATACGATTGAATGAGTACATCTGTAATGGTAGTTTTTGTCCATAGATTTCAACGTTAAATGCATATTTAGGACATATATTTGGCCAATCCATATCATGCATTATTATTATACGTGTGTTTTTTGTGTGTGTTTTGAATAATTGGTAAATAAACAAATGATATCGGGAAAATGGTAATCCTGACTAAGGACCTGGCTACAAGGATGGGTTGGGATACACTAGATTGGGTTAATAGTAGGATTTATCTATTTCGCCTTAAAAGAATCCCCGGTGCACACGCACGTGAACCTCGATAAACATCGTTGGATATTCAATATAACGATGACGTACAAGCGATCATCGGATGTCCCGTGGGAGTATGGACACTGTTACGCGAAGAACGAGAAGGAAGTCCTTACAAACAACCCTAAACGCAACCTGGCAGCTGGAAAGAAGCACCTTATCGGCTGGTTCGTTACCAACTGCGGTGCTCACAGCAGACGTCAAAGATACGTTCGCGAATTGATGAACCACATCGACGTGCATAAATATGGTTGTGGAAGCAAATATTCTTGTCCAAAATCAAAGAAAAACCTTAGCGACAAAATGCTGAACACTACCTATAAATTCTACCTGTCGTTCGAGAACAGTTTGTGCGAGGACTACGCAACGGAAAAAACATTCCGCATCCTTGCATTAAACGTAGTAACGGTAATCTACGTTGCCATAGAAACCGAAATCAGTGACGTCTGGAAGCAGACGACGACATTCACATTCGACTGGATTGTCGCTAATTGGTACCAATTTGTTTCTGCCAGCAATTTATTGATATCACAAAACAACGAAAGTTCGTGGACACTCACCAATGCGCATCACATCCCAGAACGTTTCGAAAAGCCGCTCAAAATCGGCTACTCGGCAAATGTATTTGGCGAAACGTGGATGTATCACAAATGTCTAGAGAGCTGTCCGAAGTTGAAGAATACATGTGTGCACACGGCCGACCGATGTCAATATAACTATGCCGGTGTGACGTTCTTGACGAGTCATTATAGGAACAACGAACCACCGAATATGAAAGGTGGAAATGCCCTGCGTGTTACGCACTGATTATGATTCAGTGACGCCTAAAACATTTTTTGTCGTTCGATGAGCATACGTGTTTAACTCAAAAACAATTTTTATGAACACACATTTTTGCACTGAATCAATTATATATCCTTCGATATGCTGATAGCCTCACCGTAATTTAACTGGTTGACAGCGGTGAATAACGTCCGTACAACCATGGGATGTTCGAAGTTCGTTTGTATGTCATCGTAGCGTTAAAGAGCCAACGTATCTGAACAAGATCCAAGCCGGTGTAGACGGTAGACTCCATAATGCCAAACACCCACTTCTGGTGTGGTGGGCGATATTTAGGTATCTCGAAAATATCACGCATGTGCAGAAGCATGACGTCGGCAGTGCGATAGAGCGAGCGGTCGGTGGAGAAGATGCTCTTGTCTTTCAAATGCCGGCAGTGTTCTACGTCGGCGCCGAAGCCCCAATCCTTCTTGAGAAAAACCGTTGTCCAGTAAATCATAAGAAGCGGTAATGTCGGGCCTCATTTTTGCCTTGTCGATGTCGCCATTGCTGTAACCATCGACGCAATCGACGCCACCGGCGACCTGCGGGCTTAGTTTTACGTGGAGTAATTGGACGCACAGGAAGGCAGCAGTGAACAAACACGCTATTCTCAACACATTCTCAACAACAACAATAATAATAATAATTATAATACAGCACACACGTTTACATAGCGTCATATTCATATTCAGGCACACTGCGCCTAAAGCTATACTGCATACATATTTAGTGATTAATTTTACACCACTAGTAGCGGAAGAATAACGAGGGCTTCACTGGACAGCTCGTTGTATAGCTACAGCAAATAGCTTTAATCAAATCACAAAGTTACACAATGCAAAAGTGGCATACCCCATTTGTACTTATATTCGAATGCATTTTTCGGAGTATTCATATATTATCAAATGTGTGCCAAGCAGTTATATCTATAATCATGCTACAGCTACGAAGAAACTACTCGAAGTATGTATCCGCCCTTTAGACAGATGCAGACATTCACGTTGTCATACAACTACTTAAACGGTATATACTGGGAACCAAAATACAAACGCTGTCATTGTGTCCGAGTCACGATTTTCGAATAATTCTTAGATCTGTCGTGTGGCCGTGAGACAGATAGCCATTGTTGACGTTCTGAATCTGATAAAGCAACAACAGAGTAGTCAATTACTACGTCAACAACTCATATGTGACTGGAAATGTACACGGAACATGTTCGACGCCGGGACCACAGTTAATGGTCACACATACAAATAAAAGTTGAGACAATGAAATTAAGAAATCCACCCTGTTGCTGTTGCTGTTGCTGTTGCTGTTGCTGTTGCTGTTGCTGTTGCTGTTGCTGTTGCTGTTGCTGTTGCTGTTGCTGTTGCTGTTGCTGTTGCTGTTGCTGTTGTTGTCTCCGTCGTCAGTATTATTATTATCATTATTAAAATGGTAGCACATGAACTGTACTCCCTGCATCAAGGATATGGTTGTATTAATTGCATAAACATATCCACCTGCACATTCCAACATGGCTCTACGGGTCGGGGACGAAAGCTCATTAGGGCACTGACTATCTGCACGAAAGGAGACCGCGTTTTTCCTGCAGTCAGATGTGACGAACTCTGCAGGCTGCCGGCGGGTCGTTAGGCAAAATAAATAGATAAATATATTCAAATGCGCATTCCAACGTGGTGTTGCCGGGCCAGGACGAAAGCTCCTTAGGGCACTGACTATCTGGACAATGGCCTCTCCTGACATTTGCTCCGTTGCTTATTCAAAAGGTGTTCATAAAAAATGGATACGTGTGGATACGACGGATTACCAACATTGTTATGTTTTGTTCTTTACATGAGATCTACCAGTTAAGTTCAGTCTACAATAATCCACCCCGTGGGTCGAAGCTGTCGTTACAACTATGGTCCAAGTGGATTACAGTACTGGGTTTCATGGTTAAGTTAGAAAACGGCCACTGTTATTTCTCAGCATTTCCGAGAGAGAGTAAAAGTTGATATTATATATATATATATATATATATATATATATATATATATATATATATATATATATATATATATATATATATATATATATATGTGTGTGTGTGTGTGTGTGTGTGTGTGTGTGTGTGTGTGTGTGTGTGTGTGTGTGTGTGTGTGTGTGTGTGTGTGTGTGTGTGTGTGTGTGTGTGTGTGTGTGTGTGTGTGTGTGTGTGTGTGTGTGTGTGTGTGTGTGTGTATGTATGTATGTATGTATGTATGTCTGTATGTATGTATGTATGTATGTATGTATGTATGTATGTATATATATATATATATATATATATATATATATATATATAGGTTATGTATATATTATTTGTATATTATATGGACAGTATACATATGGTATATGTGCGGTATGTGTCCGGTACCTGTACGAGCCACGCACGATATATGTACGGTATATGCATGGAACATATACACGGTACAAGTACATTGACTGAAAATTGAATGGCTGACGGGAATGCACCGAAGCAACGTAAAGGGAGCTACTAAGTCAGAACGGGAGTTTAGTAAACAAAGACCAACATGTGTTGCATAAGTAAAGCTTAGAATCAAACAACATGACCATATCATATTGCGGAAACAAGTGATTTTCGTTTCGAAGTAATGCACATCCTGTCCTCAAGTTGTGCACACCATAACACGTTAAATGTACATATGTCATTGTAAAATATACCATTAGCATTAGTTTGATCAAATATTAATGCTAGTACAGGTAGCTTTAAGAAATACTAGAAGTAAACGTGTTATTGCTTGTTCTCTCTGTTTAAATTCCAAATGTGTTTATGTGTGAATTGCGATAGCGGGCAGCGAGTCGTTCGGGCCGGATGTGAGCATTTGTGGGCACATTTGCCTAAAACCAACATGGCAGCTGACAAGACTTGTGTTCCGTATTGGCAAGAATAGGACTAGGTATTTACAAATATAAGTTCATTTGATGAGAGAATATCGCCAGAATGCAGGCACTCGTCTAAACGTATGGCGCAGTCCATAAAATAAAGATGATGTGTGTTCAACAAGGTTTTCCATATAAACCACTGGCATGGTATTCTTGATTGTAGTTGCAAGTTTTATTAACTCTTATTTAAATGCCAATAACCATGACTTTTGTTTCACTTCAACATGTTTCCAAAGTTAAAACAGGAACCATAAGAGTTGACTTATATTAACAAATTCAACAGTGGCCTTGGCTAGCTAGAACAATATTTAAACTGTATCATCTCAATTTTGAGAAACTTCCAGTTTACCCTGATACATGAAGACAAAGTTAACAAGAATTGATCATCACACAACACGTCACGTGGAGTCAATAAAGAAAATGCACGTCGATCAAATGTTCTTCTTGCGAAGTCGACAAGGTGGTTTGGCCTGTGGGTTTCATAGCTGCAGTCCAGTACGCGAAGACGGCGAAGGCGTTCCAGGCGCTGACCAAGGCAGAAATACAAGATAACAAAGCCAATGAATTGATGTCAAGCGACACCATTAAAACTCCTGAAAATGTCATGGCCGCCGACATGACAAACCACGTGATAAGTCCCACGTGCATGATGATGACGAAGCGTTTCCATCTGGAGTCGCCCACTTCGGCCGGCGACAATTGTGACGCTTGATCGTCGAATTTGGCTTCGCAGGACGCGTGGCCTATGACGACGCCTGTAGATTGTGGTCTTTCACAGTCAGTCACTGGACCCGTGGTCCGCGCTACAACTACGACGCCTAGAGCGATGTTGACAACGACCGGCAAAAGCAGCACGTAAATGGCCCGTGACGTAACACCCCCTGTAGCAAAACACACCAAAAGTGCAAAGTCCGGCACAAATCTGTTCAGCAGACACCATGAGACGAAGCAGGCGACACCGACGACAGTGACGTCTCTGAACAGTTTCAGCGTGCGCGAACAGTTATGATTTAGTAGCGCCGTCTCTTGGTCGAATGTGAATAGTATGATGGCCTGACGCGCTAAGGCGACTACACCGCTGCCGACGATCATACCGCCACTGAACATAGCAGAGTCTACATCAAAACGGGCGCACTGCAATGTTAAAGTCACGTCACTTCTGGTGTGGATCAACAACCGTGGCCGTAGAACGATCCAAGCGATTCCAGTGCACATAGACAGGTCGATGAAACATGAGTAGCGCAGGGTGAGACGGAATGTTTCCCAGCGAACGGGGAATCGATGGCGGTTAGTCATCCAGATGACGTACACGTTGGAGAAGAAGCCCACCGCCAGAACGGCCATCAAGGACCAGAATGTCTGAATGCTCGACAGCCACACGTCGCTCCCTGCCTCCATGTTAACGGTCTTCTCCTCGCAGCTGTACCAACAGTTAACCGACTTGTGGGATATATATATATATATATATATATATATATATATATATATATATATATATATATATATATATATATATATATATATATATATATATATATATATATATATATATATATATATATATATATATATATATATATCTGGTCTGTTTCACTGTTTCTATGTTTAATATCTGCCCTTTGAAATCAATAGACGTGGTCGAACGAAACACGCTACGTTACACACATTTTAAACCAGTATTCATGTATTCAGCAATAATTAATTGGCGAGTAGTAGGAATTATAAATTTACGACCCTTTGCATAATTAATTACACGCAACACTCGTTACGTGTACTTATGCTAAATTATTATGATGCTTTGAGAAAAAGCAAGCCGCGACACGATTTAATTTAGCAAGTTCGTACAGACCAACATTTTTAATGTAATCCCGTTTGATATTGCATGCAATATCCGTCGCCCCAATAAGCTCGTTTACAGGAGGCGATATGGTTCAACGAAGGGTGATGTTTTTCAATGGTGAAACGTGGGATGCTTCTGGATGGACAAACCACGGGCGATTGGACGACGACGTCGCTTAAACGTAGGATTAGTTTTATTGTAAGCGACGTCATCCCGATCGTCGCTTGCGATGTTATATCGACGTACAGTTAAAAGGTTCCTCCTCCGTACATGTTTGCCCTCTTCGTTTCAGGCTCATTTCGCGAACAATCGAACGTATCTACTTCGCGACAGACTAGCTCCTTTGGCAAATGTCTTTTTAGTGGTGATGGTACCATCTAATAAACTATTAAAATAATGTTTTACCATATCAAGTCAAAGTTCAACAAAAAAGGCACGTTACTTGAACTATTCATACACTGCAGATCTAAACATTAACGATACTGATCTGCGAGGGTGAAATCGATTGAGGACGGAGAATTAATCGAGGCTATAAAGTTGCAATATGATCGCATGCAACGGTGGCAACGGTATCGCCTCGTTCAAACAAAGCTGACGTTGTTTCACAAGCGAGCAATATCTGGTGCTTTGTTGATATACGTCCCTTTTCAACGTGACGAATTAATACAACATTCGTTCGCCACAAACAATCACAGCGACAGCTCACTATGCCCATTATATGTCTGATTAAAACACCAATAATGCTCCCTTTAGAATATTGTACAGCCCTATTTAAAATAGTGAATACAGGTAATGCACGCAGGCCCCAGAACTGGCTCGTTAAAGAGGGCATTAGTATTAAGCTGATGCAGATAGGATATACCAAAGGAATCTATCTCACACAAACATAAACTAGACAACAGGGTGAGAAAATAACATAAATAAACATCATTCAATAAACACACACACACACACACACACACACACACACACACACACACACACACACACACACACACACACACACACACACACACACACGCACGCACGCACGCACGCACGCACGCACGCACGCACGCACGCACGCGCACACACACAGGTTTAAGCTGTTTTCATCAAACTGACTAATTCTGACTCTGAAGCAATCGCCCCAGAATGAATCCCAGTTAAAGGACATTGAGCTCGCTCAATAGCAATATCTATTTGCAGATTATACCAGCATATTTAACTCAGCTAATGTTAGTGACGAAATAACCAATATAGTCAACAGCGAATGTATTTGCTGCATTTCGTTTGCCACCATTTTTAAAACAACCATTTATCAAGGTACTTAGATAAGACGAATGCAACGTATAAGCATGCCAAATTGAGGTTAAACTGACCTCAAGTCGGTAATCCAAACTCGGCCATGGTGAATCGATCGGACGATACTCGGCCGATCGAATAAAGAGTTGACATTATGATACATATTATAAGACAGAGTAGAGTACTCGTGATTTCGGCCCACACAGTTCCATATTGCTGCTCTATTCATACAAATTTACTAACCCGCATTGAAATGTGATACTCTTCTTCGTCTGTGCAGAACTATCGAGAACAACGTGTACGCCCGTCTTTACTGACACTTGGACAACCGGCTCTGCTAACTCCCACATTGCATTAATTAGTATCTTCAGATATCAGTTCGCACGACCGACCCGCCAGGAAGGTGTACAGCTATTCAGAAAAGCGGCTATATTTAGACCAATCGCCTCACAAAGCATTTCGAGTGACGCAACCTCTATATAACGTCACACATCGGGAATTTATGTCTCGACATGTGCAAAAATCAAACTGCCCCTCAGCGAGTTTTCGCAGACAATCACATGCCTAATAGGAGGTACCAATTTATTTAATTACTTCGATCGATCATTGTTCAGGCCTACATACATGTGGGTGTATATTCACGCTGCTAGCAGTTACACAATCTGTAGACAATTTGTTCCATTCATTTATTGTCCTCTGTGAGAAAGAGTGCTTCCTGATGTCCAATCTACATTGATCCTTTACCAATTTTAGCTCATGTCCTCTAGTTCTGATATCCTTCTTGAGTGAGAAAAACATATTTCTATCAATATTTTCATACCCATTCAATATCTTAAAAACTTCAATCTGATCTCCTCTTAACCTCCTTGTCTCTAGAGTTGTTAAACCACATTCTTTCAGGCGTTCTTCATAACTAAGGTCTCTCAGTTCTGAAATCATTTTAGTTACTCTCCTTTGTATGCGTTCAAGCGTATCTATATCCTTCTTACGATATGGTCTCCATGATTGTATACAGTATTCTAAATGACGTCTAACTATTGCTTTATACAGAGGTATAATTAATTTTTTTCTCTTGTATGTTATGTTTCTTCTAATCAGTCCAAGAATTTTATTACCCTTTGAAGCTGCAATACCACGCTGCTCTGAAACTTTCATATCAGCGCTTATTGTAACTCCTAAGACCTTTTCTTTTACAGTAGTACCCAGAACAGTATCTCCCATTTTATAGTTTACATCCAGGGTTCCCATGTCCTGTATGTAGGTATTTACATTTCCCAAAATTGAACAACATCTGCCATTTCTCAGACCATTTCACTAATCTGTCTAGATCGTTTTGTAAATGTTATTTATCACCATCAGTATTAACCTTTCTAAACAGTTTTGTGTCATCCGCAAATTTCAGTACGTTACTTGTTATACTGTCGTCCAAGTCATTGATATATATTACGAATAATATAGGTCCTAGTACTGATCCTTGAGGTAGTCCACTCAAAACCGATTTCCAATTTGAAACTTCTCCATCTACTACAACTCGTTGACTTCTGTCAGTCAGATGCGAACAATCACTCACACAAACACATATATACATATATGTGTATATGACATATATAAACAAGGTTTTAGATATGCTTAGTATTAGTAAAAAAATTATTTTAACTGGGCAGATTACATATAGATGGAAACTTTTAGATTATCGGGAAGCCACTGGTTCCAGTATACATATTGCATGACGGTTGTCGAGTTGGTTGGTGGAATTTGTTTTGTGTTAAGATATGACTATGTGTATTTTTACTAATAAATGTAAAACAGCAATATAATTATACCACTACAATGTTTATTTAAGAAGTATTATTATGTAGATGCCAAACTCGATATACATTGTAAAACAGTAATAATAATTATTATTATAAACAATTACATAACATTTGTATAAAACTAGTATTAAAACAATATTGACATAGTACATGTCACGGCAAATGTAAAATAAAAGTATATATCCATAAAGGTATTATAACGATCTATACACTATAATGTATTGATGCATTTAGATAATTTACGATGCTTATCAAACAAAACAGTATAAATCATTATAACGTTCACACATTTATTTGCTTTAGCACTTACAAATATGTACTTTTTCTGTCAGTGAATTCCAGTTTCACAATGTATACCGAAATACACAAGAGTATGCCGAACACAAGTTTTGCCGAACATGATTTTGTGGATGAAATCACAACGTTAACGTGGATATAACCGCCGCGCCTCGCTATATAAGTGAGTTTTAGAGATTGACAAGTAATGAGTTATTATAATGAAATACGACAATTTCTAAATGGCTAAATCCGCATAAACCCCAGCTCAGATTCGTATCAAAACAAAAGGATAAGCGTGTTCCCGCATGTTGGCGAAACAGCATTGAAACAGTTAAGCAGCATTAATCCTTCCAGTTGGTCAGTTCAATTAGCGGGCAAGTCCGAACTAGGAACATGCAAGCAGTAAATTCACAAGGCGTTAATGAGGTACCTTGTGAGGTCTCCGTTGAAAGCTTTGGATAATGGCGCAATCACAGACCGCGGCCAGCAGCTTGAACAATGGACGGCCTGTCGATAGTTGTACGACTGTGTCCTAAATAACGGATGTGTTTGTTTTCCACATGAAGTACTGATGACACGTATAATCGACGATTAAATGTCAAATGCTGGACCGCTACAACATTGGGAAAAAATTGAGGTTGACGTGATTTACACATTTCATCAACCGATGAAGTGTACAATTTGTTTCTCAAGAGAATACGACAAAACCAAGAGCGTAGACAGTTGACAAAAAAATCAAGGTAAGTCTCAAACGAATCGTCGGCATGGAGTGAGATTTGTTGCTTCTGTCGCGAGACAGGACACTGCAGTTTTTAGCTTTCAAATCATGTATTTAATGACACTGTAAATTGATTGTTGTCACACAAAAACATGTCAACTTGGCGAGTCATGGTCTTCTGGCATTAGGTTTGATATTTGATTGATACGGTATACTACGAATTGTACATATTAAGCAAACAGGAGTGATGTGATGATCTACATTGACTGTATTCCAAGGGTTCAGGTTCAGGAATTTGCACCTTGTCAAATAAAACGTTCGTTGTTTCAGAATAAAGTGAATATCTTTATTTTGTTCAAAACATGTATTTAATTAACCGGTTAATTGACTGTTTTGAAGAACACGTGTCCAATTGATTATTAAAACGCTTATGGTACTTGATTTACGCTACAGACACAATCACACTTGCACGCGTAAACATAATAAATTAAGGAACTAAGCATTGAATAGTAAAGGCTTCTAAACAATTTAATAGTAAAGGCCTCTAAACAATTGAATAGTAAAGGCCTCTAAACACTTGAATAGTAAAGGCCTCTAAACAATTGGAGTTGATTATTCTTTTAGCGTTTTTATGGTTATATTATGAGTCTTACTGGTATAAATGAATATAAGTAGTTTTCAGAATATTTTAGTATATTTATTTTTTGTCAGTTGCATGATCGATTTCTTACCTCTACTTCTGTTACAATCTATATTTGGAGTAGTGTTATATAATATTTTAACATGGTTATTCTGTTAGCATTTTTTTAGTTAGCATTTGTGTTTCCAACATTGCCACAACGTGTGTGCACCTGACGTTGAAACAACGTCTTTTCAAAGTAATTTTGCCTGCTTGGTGGTGAGAAGAAGCTAAGTTTGATCCGACAGGCCCCGCCTACCGAATTACGCAGATATACATAGGTTATTTAATCACTTCAATTAATCATTCGACACACCTTCCATCCGCCCACACCGGCCACACAGATATGCATACACACGCGCGCACTGCTACGCACACACGCACACGCACGCACGCACACACAAACCTACAAATGCATGCATATGTGCGTATTACAGAGGTTTAGTGCCCTGAGCCTCCGTGGTCTAGGGACTTGATGCAACGAACCGAACGCCCGACGTCTACCAGTGAGCACGTTTGTGTACGTTGCCATAACAACCATGAATGCAATTAAGCAGCTTTAATCCTTCGATTCGATCAGTTCCATTAGGGGACAAGTCCGAATATGAAATATGCACACAGTAAACTCACTAGCATTAATGAACTAGCGACCGGGGTTACCATTGAATATTATATAATAACTGTAGGTTGATGGCGCGATCAGACAACGCGGCGAGTAGCTTGAACAACGGGAGGCCTGTCGATGGCTGTTCGACTGTGTCCTGAGCAATCGACGTGTTTGTTTCCCCAGGAAGTAGTACGGACACGTAATATCAAGGAGTCTAAGTCTCACTAAGATGTCATCTGCTCGAACACTACCAAATTAAACCATCTTGTTGAAACTGATGTAATTTTAACATTTTACCCACCGACGAAATGTATATTTTTCTGCCTACAGCGGTACAAAAAACCAAGAGCGTACACAATTCACACACATACTTTTAAACTTGCAGTGTTTTGCAATTATTTGAAATTTTTTAATCAGCAAGCAAATTTTAGGGAATATATCGACGAAAACATAAAAGTCAGCTATAAGTCTACCAACATGTTAATGTTATTACCTACCATCAATCCACAGACGCAAATACAGCCATGCTTGTTAATTTTGTATCGCTAAAACAATAATCCAATTCTGAAGGTTACTTTACACTATTACACTATTATGCACATTTTTGTCAATTGAATATGAAAACATAAAAACTGTAATTTTCAAGATGGCTATTAATTGTTTGTGAATTTTAACAAGAATATTTTTGTTTCAATTAAAAAAAAGAAAGACTGCAAACACTCACAAAAATGTGTTTAACAATTTTCAATAAATATAACGTAGCAAATAAATACCGTGATAATGGAGTATCTACAACCGGGGACGGACAACGACTGTGTAAGAAATCACCAATGTGTACCGACTGACAACTGTTTTACAATATGTTCCGTTTTGAAAACCGTTCTAAAGTTCTATGAAAGCGCAACACAAGAACTCAGTATTTGAGTATAAGGAAGAAGTCAGTCGGTGTCAAACAGTCGGTGTCAAACACGTCCATCGTCAATGCATGGCGACACAGCAATTGTGTTTCTACGACTCAACGAATGAGTCAAACTATGCTTTGTACTTTGACCTGTTTCACAGTGTTAACACAAAGAGCAAACACGACGTATCCCATTACAATAATTATGGAAAGCGTCCCCCCGAGAGAAAACAGCCGATGTAGTCACATCGCATCAACTGATGTGACCAAATATCCCACTCTTGAATGGTAGTTTCTGTCGCACTTTCTTCAGGTAAACGCAGTGGACTGAGAGTGTGCATTAGTTGCAGAAGTCTGTTTTCTGTTGTCCCTCTTCTCGGCCACTTGTGTAGTTCTTTTCTCATCTTCTGAAGCCATTCTGAACTGTCATCCTCATGTCACGCCTCTTATTAACCGACTCAGCTGGGACTCACTCCACATACGTCACTTGACAAAACAGTCATCCATGTTTTACAACTTCCATTATCGCATAGTTAACATCAACCCTCCAGCATGTTTCCGGCATGCAACTGATATCTCCAGCTGTAAATATACCATCGTCAGACATACATCAACACAGTCACTCTGACCATCAATGTATATAATTATTCATTCTACCCCAGGGCAGTATCCATATGGAAACGACTACCATCAGCTGGACTACAATTAAAACCGATAGTATGCTATAATATATTATACATATAACATTTAAGATACAATATAGAGTCAGCATGTATGTTGTACTGCGAATCACCACAATTGCCTGTGTACGAATATTATAATAGTACATATAAATACTGATACGAACAACATTATTTGGGATTAACAATAACATGACAAATATATAATAAAAAGAAAAATGCGTACCACAGAGGTCATCGAGGTACCGAGATTAATGGTGACAAAACAAGTCACAATACAATGGTGAGATAGAACTGCCAATCATTAACAATAGCACGTGCCCGTTCAATTATATGTGCACATAGGCTTAGGTTGGTTATAGTCTTGATATAGAAAACAACATATTTTTTTCAAACAAAAACAATAGTAAATGTTATAGCTCGCTGTAAAACTTCAAAAGTAGACTGCGTTTGTTTGGCGTTATTCACATGCGATGGCACCGCACTATATCTTTAGTTAGTTTCAAGCGGGGAGTAAGGCAGATCTAGTTGTTTACGATGTCCATGATTTTTGCCTCAATATCCTCCCCGTTTGCGGTATCTGGGATTCCTTGGAATTGACGATTAGTTAGCGGGAGTATTGCTTCAAACCATCCAAATCCGTCTCCAGGCTGTTGATTTGTTGCTCTAGTTCATTTATTCTAGCATCCCTCATTTCGATACTTGCAGTTAGATCGTCAATTTTCTTGTTCATATTTTGTTGTGCATGGAATCAATTTTATCGGCGAACCCTTTTAGGTACAATATCTTTTAAATTTTTAATAACACATCCTCGTCAGACAATAGTTCCAGTACTATTAATTTGAACTGGTCAGTATTCAGAACATCGTCCCCTAGATCTGGTACGTCGGCATTAGCACTCTGTTTTTTTAGGTCCCGTTATCGCGTGGATTGTTCAGACGCGGCGGGTGTATTTGGCACTGTGTAAATTAACAATTACCCTTCGCAGTCGATGACCGATGTTATGCAATACCTGTGCACAATGTCTGCCACGAATCGGGCACCGAAGCGGAAACAACAGTAGAGTTTCAGTCAAAATTCACAACGGCCATTTGTCCAAACACACTCATTCTGATCGTCACCAAGCCGCCATCAATTACTGTTGAGCTTCTTCCCAAAACATTTCACCTTTCGCCTTTCATTTCATCAAATGAGCCCCAAAACTCGGAGCCCCACTGCAACACGTCTAGTCTCCGAAGACCACCCCTTTGCAATGTCTATTTTGATAGGTGTACATCAATGAAAAGGTGTTGTCTGATAGATCATTTATGTAAAACAAGAAAAATAGTCATTCCGTTATTTTTTTATGTTTTCCATGGAACTGAATATTATATACCATTACGTGTCTTGAGTATCATATGTGCCCAGAAACCACAGTAGAATGTCATCTGGTCCTTGAGACTTAGGGACCGTTCACACTTGTCGACCGACATTTGCCTGTAGTGTACAAAGCATACTAATGTTCAGACCCCGGTCATAGTGGACTGGACGATACGCGGCCGATCGAATGGATATTAAAGAGAGTGCTTGTAATATCGGCACATATAGTTCTCCATGAAAATTATTGTTATATCTTTCTGAGACAACACTACTAACCTGCATTGAAATGTCCTTCCCCAAAGCACAATTGTCGTGACCAACGTCCAAAAACCGTCTTTACTGGCACGTGTGTGCAGCCGACACTGTTTACTCACGCGTCGTGTTAATTATAGTAGACAGGTATAAGTGGGCGTGACGCAGCAAGCACGTGACGCTATCCAAGGAGAGAACGGCCCGCCTTGATGGTCCGACGGCTGTGCAGCAAAGCGGCTATGTTTAGATCTATTGTCTCATGAATCGGTCAGCTTGACCGCTTATCTTTTGACGTGAGACTTGTGATGTGATGCATTTTAGAAAACATCACAGAGGAGGGTTGTCGCGAACACGTACGTACATACGTACGGACACGCACACATAAAACACGTCACGTGCGCGCACCACACACACTTACACACACGCACACACACACACACACACACACACACACACACACACACACACACACACACACACACACACACACACACACACACACACACACACACACACACACACACACACACACACACACACACACACACACACACACACACGCAAGCACACACACACTCACAAGGACACATACACACACGCACGCACGCACGCACGCACGCACGCACGCACGCACGCACGCAAGCACACACTCACAAACAACCACACACATACACGCCCGCACGTCCGCACGCCCGCACGCACGCACACACTACAGCCCAAATTTCACGGTATACCCCAGTTGGCCTACACAATGGGACATTACATGTGGTGGCTTATGTGTCTATGCCACATTGAAACGTATGAAAATAGTGCGGGTGCACAGCAGGCGTCAACGCTACGTTCGCGAATTTATAAAGCATATCGACATCCACATATATGGTTGTGGAGGCAAATATTCTTGTCCGAAATCAAAGAAAAGCCGTTGCGACAAAATGCTGAACACAACCTATAAATTCTACCTGTCGTTCGAGAATAGTTTGCGCGAGGACTACGCAACGGAAAAAAAAAGAAAAAAAAATGTTTTACCTACATGAACAACAAATGGAAATAATAAACTACATGTAACTATCCAGCATCAATAATAAAATATTACTCAAGGTATGCGCCAATGATTAATTATTATATTTAAGAGATATATGTAATCAATTCTAGCATATATTTATTTAAAGGTAATTCAATATTTAGAAAAGCATTCAGACCCGTAGTGTGAACTGTCAATTAAACATTCCCTACATGGGATCAGTGTAGCACTGAAACTTCCAGTAGAACAACTGGGGTATACCCTGAATTTGCCAGTCGTAGAGGCAGAGAAGTGTAGACAACTGGAGTTGAAACCCCAAAGATCAACCCTTAGATGTGGGGCGCGGTGATCTCGGTGGTAGAGCGTCGGACTTTCGATCTAGTGGGCCGGGGTTCGAAACCACTTACTGGCTTTTCTAAAGCTTTATTTACTAAACTCTTCCCAGAATTTTCTAAAGTTTATTTGTAGGCTTTCTAGAGGACATTGTTATTTTAACACATATCCTTGGATTGAATTTCATAAGCCTGATGGCTTGTAGTAGCGTAGGAGATAACTGTATTTGTATGTTTTGAATGCTGTACATCAATGAAGAGATGTTGTCTGATAGATCATTTATGTAAAACAAAAAAATATAGTCATTCCATTATTCCTTTTTATGTTTTCCATGTAACTGAACAGTATATACCATTACGTGTCGTGAGTATCATATGTGCTCAGAAACCACGGCAGAATGTCATCTTGTCCTTGAGACTTAGGGGCCGTTCCCACTTGTCGACCGACATTTGTCTATACGTACAAAGCTTACTAATGTTCAGACCCCGGTCATAGTGGACTGGATGATACGCGGCCGATCGAATTGCCAATATTAAAGAGAGTGCCTGTAATATCGGCCCATATAGTTCTACATGAAAATTATTGTTATATCAACACTACTAACCTGCATTGAAATGTTCTTCCCCAAAGCACAATTGTCGTGACCAACGTCCAAAAACCGTCTTTACTGGCACGTGTGTGCAGCCGACACTGTTTACTAACGCGTCGGGTTAATTATAGTAGACAGGTATAAGTGGGCGTGACGCAGCAACCACGTGACGCTATCCAAGGAGAGAACGGCCCGCCTTGATGGTCCGACGGCTGTGCAGCAAAGCGGCTATGTTTAGATCTATTGTCTCAAGAATGGCTCCGCTTGACCGCGTATCTTTTGACGTGAGACTTGTATTGTGATGCATTTTAGAAAACATCACAAAGGTTGTCGCGAACACGTACGTACATACGTTCGGACACGCCCACATGAAACCACGCCTCGTGCGCGCGCCACACACACACACACACATACACACACACACGCACGCACGCACGCACGCACACGCACGCACGCACGCACGCACGCACGCACGCACGCACACACACACACACACACACACACACACACACACACATACGCACGCACGCACGCACGCACGCACGCACGCACTCACGTACGCACGCACGCACGCACGCACGCATGCACGCATGCACGCATGCACGCACACAACACGCACGCCCACATTACAGCCCAAATTGCACGGTATACCCCAGTTGGTCTACACAATGTGACATTACATGTGGTGGCTTAAGTGTCTACGCCACATTGAAATGTATGATAATAGGGCGGTGCGCACAGCAGGCGTCAACGCTACGTTCGCGAATTTATAAAGCATATCGACGTGCATAAATATGGTTGTGGAGACAAATATTCTTGTCCGAAATCAAAGAATAACCGTTGCGACAAAATGCTTAACACTGCCTATAAATTCTACCTGTTGTTGGAGAAAAGTTTGTGCGAAGACTACTTAACGGGAATAAAAAAAAAAAACATGTTTATCCACAAGAACAATTAATGGAAATAATAAACTACACGTAACTATCCAGCATCAATAATAAAACACTAATCAAGGTATGCGACAATTAACTATTATATTTAAGATATATATGTATACAATTCTAGCATATATTAATTTAGAGGTAATTCATTATTTAGAAAAGCATTCAAACCCGGAGTGTGAACTGTCAATTACACATTCCCTACATGGGATTATTGTAGCACTGAGACTTCGAGTAGAAGAAATTGGGTATACCCTGAAGATGCTAGGCGTAGAGGCATAGCAGAGTAGACGAGATGGGGCTAGACGAACTGGAGTTGAACCCTTAGATCAACCCTTAGACGTGGGGCGCGGTGGTCTAGGTGTTAGAGCGTCGGACTTTCGATCTAGTGGGCCGGGGTTCGAAACCACCTATTGCCGTTTTTTTGCCTGTGTCTTTAGGAAGGAACACTAAAAGCCGTTGGTCCCTCCTATTTGGTGTCAATGCCAGGGAAGTAAAATATCCCATACAGGGAGTAAATGTGTAACCTGCTGTGGACTCCATCTCTCACGACACACTGCAGAAGTGTCCATGACGCTTGGACGCGGCTCAAACAATTCTGCTAACTACCTCGCAAGAGGATACGATTGAATGAGTAACGTTTCTCCATATATTTCAACGTTATATGCATATTTCGGACATATATTTGGAAGTCCAAATGATGTATTATTATTATACACGTGTAACTGGTTTTTTTTGTGTGTTTTGCATAACTGGTAAATAAACATATCGGGAAATGGTAATACTGACTAAGGGCCTGGCTACAAGGATGGCTACAAGATACATTAGATTGGGTTAGTAGTAGGACTTCTCAATTTCTGTATATAATCGTCGCCCCAGAGATTAGGCATGCAGTGTACTATGGCGTTGTTCCACGATGAAAAGAGACCACACCGTTTAATGGCTCTTCGCAGCCCACAGTGATTGTGTAGAACACACCGCCCCCTAGCGAACAAACGATTATCACGAATGAAATTGGCTGGCTGCATGGAAGTTGATATGTATATAAGTTGATAAAATATTATCGCTATTTCTACGATTATTGTTATAGCTTTCGTTGTATTTGCACATTACTGTTGCAGATAATAAAAAAACATGATGAATCAAAGTGGTTACACCTATCGACGGAAGATGAAAGTTGGCGGCGTCTTGTTGATCATTATATGTTGAAATGGAAACCGAAATCGTTAACTTCTGGAGGCAAAAGACGAAATTCAACTTCGCCTGGTACAAATTCAGTTCCGCCCAGAATTTGACCATCACGCAAACCAGCAAGAGTTCGATGAATCTAACTAATACGCTTCACAGCGCCATTCAATTGTTTCCAGAGCGTTTTGGAAAGCCACTGAAGATCGTCTACGTAAATAAGAAATTTGGCGCAGCGTGGGGATTTCAGAAACATCTTAATGGCTGCCCAGAGTTGAAGAGCAGATGTGTGTACACGGCCGACAGATCTCAATACCGCGATGCCGATGTGCTGCTCTTTCACATGCGAAATTCTTTTCAACTACCCAGGCATCGGCCTCCATTTCAGAAGTGGGTGTTTGCCTTAAAAGAATCCCCGGTGCACACGTACGTGAACCTCGATAAACATCGTTGGTTATTCAATATAACGATGTCGTACAAGAGATCATCGGATGTCCCGTGGGAGTATGGACACTGTTACGCGAAGAACGAGAAGGAAGTCCACACAAGCAACCCTGAACGCAACCTGGCAGCGGGAAAGAAGCACCTTATCGGCTGGTTCGTTACCAACTGCGGTGCGCACAGCAGGCGTCAACACTACGTTCACGAATTGATGAAGCACATCAACGTGCATAAATATGGTTGTGGCAGCAAATATTCTTGTCCAAAATCAAAGAAAAACCTTTGCGACAAAATGCTGAACACGTTCTATAAATTTTACCTGTCGTTCGAGAACAGTTTGAGCGAGGACTACGTAACGGAAAAACGTTCCGCATCCTTGCATTAAACGTAGTTCCGGTGGTGCTCGGACACTCAAATTATTCTGATATGTTACCACCGCACTCTTTCATAGACGTTCGCGACTACGAGAGTCCGAAAGAACTCGCAGATTACTTGACTATGTTGAGCAAAAATTGCACGCTCTACAATGAGTACTTCCGATGGAGGAAAACATATACTTGTAAAGACAATCGAGCCAACGGCGCGTGTAGGTTGTGCGAGTTTACACTACAGGAACTCCATCGTATTCGAACTGTTGACATTAAGCAATTCTGGAGTAGGGAAACAAATTTCATATCTCCTCATCAATATTACCATGGCGTGAATATTAGGTGAACATCACATGTTAAACCGAAGTTTTCTCCACTTACCAACTTTTCTTTGTCTACATCTAAGTAACACTTTTGGTCGGTCTCGGATAATGCTTCAGTCGCTTGTTTGTGAGGTTGACATAGTTCTGCCTACACCATATGGAGCGGTCTCCATAGTTAGGAAATACCAAAAACGCCGGGTCTGATTTCCACCATATTTAACAAGATTTAACAAGATTTGCCATCCAAGCCAAAGGCCCAGATGGCAAGTGGACAAGGAAACCATTGGCTTATCGAGAGTCCAACAATGTTCACCTACTTATAACCCGCCCTCCTGATATATGTGTCAACCTTGTTTTTAAACATATTCACGCTGCTAGCAGTTACACAATCTGTAGACAATTTGTTCCATTCATTTATTGTCCTCTGTGAGAACGAGTGCTTCCTGATGTCCAATCTACATTGATCCTTTACTAATTTTACTTCATGTCCTCTAGTTCTGCTATCCTTCTTGAGTGAGAAAAACATATTTCTATCAATAATTTCATACCCATTCAATATCTTAAAAACTTCAATCTGATCTCCTCTTAACCTCCTTGTCTCTAGAGTTGTTAAACCACATTCTTTCAGGCGTTCTTCATAACTAAGGTCTCTCAGTTCTGGAATCATTTTAGTTGCTCTCCTTTGTATGCGTTCAAGCGTATCTATATCCTTCTTACGATATGGTCTCCATGCTTGTATACAGTATTCTAAATGAGGTCTAACTATTGCTTTATAAAGAGGTATAATTAACTTTTTTCCCTTGTATGTTATGTTTCTTCTAATCAATCCAAGAATTTGATTACCCTTTGAAGCTGCAATACCACACTGCTCTGAAACTTTCATATCAGCGCTTATTGTAACTCCTAAGTCCTTTTCTTTTACAGTAGTACCCAGAACAGTATCTCCCATTTTATAGTTTACATTCAAGTTCCCATGTCCTGTATGTAGGCATTTACATTTCCCAAAATTGAACAGCATCTGCCATTTCTCAGACCATTTCACTAATCTGTCTAGATCGTTTTGTAAATGTTGTTTATCACCATCAGTATTAACCTTTCTAAACAGTTTTGTGTCATCCGCAAATTTCAGTACGTTACTTGTTATACTGTCGTCCAAGTCATTGATATAAATTAAGAATAATATAGGTCCTAGTACTGACCCTTGAGGTACCCCACTCAAAACCGATTTCCAATTTGAAACTTCTCCATCTACTACAACTCGTTGTCTTCTGTCAGTCAGCCATTGTTCTATCCAGTCAGTTATGCTATCCCCGATACCATGGGCTTTTAATTTAAGTAGCAATCTTTGATGTGGCACTTTGTCAACGTGCGTTACCGTTTCAATCGCTAGGCTGCGCCACTGGACTGCTACGGAATATATCTGCTGGGATAGATTTATTTTCACAAAATGTGGTAACGACCAACCCACCACCCATCAATGCGTAATGCTAAATGTTTTTCGGACTTCGAGAGCTTATGCGATCACCCCTAGCAATAATAAGTTAATATGTAGGTTACACGTCGACAATATTCCTACATGTTAAGCCAACACACCTAGTATATATCTTCTCCAACATATCAGTAGCGCTAAGGTGTAAACATATGACATATGTGATGGTGTTCATAAACAAGATACTTTCTGTAGGTTGCACAGCATTATTTTGTTGCTTCAAGAAAATACAATCATAAAAACAGTTGGTATAGTCGATACGTTGTACGTCCGTATTTCCCAAGTAAAGTCCCCAAATAACTTTTGTGCGATTTACTTTTATTCCCCTGATGATATTGTGTGTGTTCTTGTTTCGATTTCTTCTTTATTAAGTGATCTGCACCCGATGCCAAGTGTTCCCCGTGACTCTTTTTTATTATCTTTCACCGCGATTTCCAACACGCCATTCAAATGTTTAGTCCTACCATTAGTTGACATAACTACAATGCTTTTGTGTGCTAGAATGGTAGTTTGGCCTTGATAATATAAATTGTGTTACCGTCGGATTTACCCATTTGTGTATTTAACAGACGCCCCAGAAATTACTTATGCAGTGTTAAATGGCGATGTACCACGACAAAAAGAGAACACACCGCTTAATGGCGCTACACAGCCCACAGTGGTTTTGTGGAACACTCCGCCCCTTGCGGAAAAACGATAACCACGAATGAAATCGGCAGGTTGCGTAGAAGTTGATATTGTATATAAGTTGGTAAAATATTAGCGCTGTTTTTTTGCAATTATTATTCTTGATTACTCTAAATGACAACAAATATGATGATTCAAAGTGGTTACATATGTCGAAGGAATTTAAATATTGGCGGCATCTTATTGATTTTAGTTGTCACGTCAATCTACGTTGCCACGGAAACCGAAATTGTTGACGTCTGGAAGCAAGTGTGTGTAACGTTCTTTCATATGCGCGATTCGTTTCATATTTCCTGGCACAGGCCTCCGTTTCAGAAGTGGGTGTTTGGTGTAATGGAATGTAGCAATTCTAGACAATGATGTTAATGTTTTATTAATAAGCTGTGAGGCGCCGACAAAACAAGAACAGCGTCGAAAAGATCCTGGCAGACATTATGAAAACCGGCCGCGCGGATTCGTCGTGACACTTCGAAGCAAACATAGACTATTGCATATCTATGACACCGAAGAAGAATATATCTGACATATTACGTCATGAGATAATCATGAGCTGTGTGGATCTATTTTAGACTTATATGAAGTTTTATTTGCATAAACCGCGATCCCGTAAAGTTCCGTGTGCCGCGAAACCTCAGCTCGCCATCAACGTCGAAACTAATTATCGACTCGAGGCTCCGCCCGTGAGATCAACGGGAGGAGTCGAACTGATGTTTTCTGCGTATGTCATATCTTATATAATATTTTTGATGCACACTTGTTAGTGTAACAAGCTCGCTTCTCATATTGATATCTCGTAAAACCAAATGTGTAATACACATCACATTTCTGGAACCTCAACAATTACCCATAAACATGATTCGAGGACTTCAAAAGAACGCGTTTTATTGAAAAACAACTATGAACGCGCTCTCGGAAACGTAATCAATCACAACCAGAACTCAAGCAATCAGCGCATGCCTGGAAATAACATATCAATACATGCATGGAGTTTGTATTAAGTGTTCACTGAAACGTAAAATATGCGTGATATTTACAGACAGCTGCACGAGAGCGTCATATCGAAACATATTATCATAACATACACTTACAGTTATCTCATATTGCAACACTATGTAACCTTGTAATTATCATGTAACCTATTAAGGTTTTTGAGAATAAAGTGGATGCGATGATGTGATGTGAAGCCAAATGCGAGAGTCTCACGCGAAATGTATAAGACTTGGTGGATCTCTGCACTCGCTAGTAATGTTGCGTAACATGTGCCAGCATATGCATATTTTTATTACCTGTTTTCATATATACTAATATCCCAAAAGTATTTCCCATTGATCAAAATGAGAGTATTCAATTAATAATAAGTATTAACTTCTATGGCGCCTATATCCCCAGGAACCTGAGTTCAGAGGCGTACCAAAACAGAATCATTAAGCATAATCGTGAACAGGGACGCTCAAAAGTCATTATCAGAACGAGGGACAACCGAAGAATTATGGTGGAAATGCAATTTGGAATAAATACGTCTTGAGTTTTTTCGGAAGATACATATAGTTTCACATGTTCTCAAAGTGATAGGGAGTTCATTCCAGACCCTAGGTGCAGCGACAGGGAAAGCACGTTTGCCCAACTTAAGTTTTTTTTAGACACAATAAGTTGTGAACTTGATGATTTGAGCTGCCTACGGATATGTGAAAGATGCCGGAGACTAGCAAAGTAGGGTAGTTGTTGTGTAAATAGAGATATGATATTGCAAAAAGGGACAGCTTCACATTAATTCGATATATAGCAGGAAGCCAGAGTACCTGTTAAAGAAGTGGTAGTGATGGTGAAAACCGAGGCGCCCTGAGTAATATACGTGCCAAACAATTTTATACTCGGTGGAGTTTAGCCAAGTCTCTTTTAGCAGTGTTATTTAAGCGAATTACAATAGTCAAGGCGTCTACTAATTAGTGTTGTTGGCATAGTATTTGCAATAGATATAGATAAGAGACGCCAAATTCGACGGATATTATACAAACAGGATTTGCATACTTGATATATATGCTGTCGAAAATTTAAGTCACTGTCAAAGACAACACCTAGATTACGAACAGTATCTGATGGGAATGTATCACTGCCAAGCAGTTTAAATAGGAAATGGCTGATGACCCTATTTCGGTGTTGCTTAGTGCCAAAAATAATAAGGTTTGTTTTATTTGGTTTAAGCGTTAGCATGCTTGATTCCATCCAAAACAAGATGACAGTGAGACAATCATTTAAAGTCCAAACAGATTCTTGTGCATTTAATTGTGAAAGTGATATGTAAACCTGTGTGACATCAGCATACAGGTGATGACTGAGATTATGATTAGTAATGACATGGCTGAGAGTCGTAGTATATAAGCTAAACGGAACAGGGCCAAGGACTGACCCTTGCGGCACTCCGAATGGAAGGTGATGTGGGCAAGGTAGTTTACTATATATGTTAATGCCTTGGTGTCTGTCTGAACAATATGAGTTGAACCACCGAAGAACTGTGCCAGAAATGGCAATCCAAACTGTTTAGGAAGGCGTTGTAAAAGGATTAATTATCAATCGTATCGAAAGCAACTGAGAGATCTACTAAAATGAGTGCTGTGACTTTGTCATTGTCCATGTTGTCAACTATATCATTGTGCATCTTGAGAATAGCCGATCCGGTAGAGTGGAATGGTTTATATGCAGACTGAAGATCATTTGATAAGTGGTGTTTATAAATATATTCATGAAGGCGATTAGCAAATACTTTTCGAATACTTTTAGAAGACTACACAAACTACAAAGAGGCACTTAACCTAGCTACAACTGAAATTAGAAAATCTAAACGAACCTTTGAAAAAAAATTGGCAGGTAATATAAAAAAAATTACAGCAAGAGTTTCTATGCTTATGTAAGGAGTACACAGAAAGTTCGAGAAAAGGTCGGACCACTGGAAAACAACAGTGAAAACATAATTTCAGACGGGTTCCAAATGGCAGAGGTCCTGGATGAGTATTTCACCTCAGTTTTTACCACAGAAGATATCAGCTCACTTCCAGTTCCATTGACTAAATTTGAGGGCAATAAATCAGAACATTTAGGGCAGTTATTTGTAACTCCTAGAATTAATAGCAAAGACAATTAAGAAGATGAAAGATAATAAATCACCTGGAGTTGATGGGATACCACCAAAACTGCTTAAGGAAATTGTTGAGCAAATTAGTACACCACTTGCAAAATTGTTTAACTTGTCACTAGGAGAAAGAATAGTTCCTTCAGAATGGAAAGAAGCAAACATTACGCCGCTATTTAAGAAGGGATCGAGGAAGAAGCCAGAAAATTACAGACCAGTGAGTTTAACATCAGTTGAATTGTAGTGAACACACGCTGACAAGAATACAACTTTTATTCCGTCAGAGCACAATACGTGTTAGTCGATCACCCTAGTTCACATAACTCCGTCAGGGTGCGATCATCGTAACAGGTCAAGGCTACTGACTAAACCGCTACACAACCCCCTCCAGCACCCGTTATAGGGGAGAATAGCGTTCAGGATGCTTGACTAGGCGGCCGGATCTCGTCTCCACGTTTGTAGCTGGACGACCACGAGGAGCTCGTTTGGCAGCCTCAACCGGTTTCACCGGGTCAAGGAATGCAGGTTTGAGGCGATCGATGTTGACGCTGTCCTGTCGATTTCCGTAGTCGAGTAAGAACGTCTTATCGCCGTGCGTCAAAAACTTGTAAGGTCCCTCGTATGGTGGTGTGAGAGGCGGGCGGTGAATATCACGGCGGACGAACACGTAAGAACTGTTTGCGAGTGTAGCTGGCACTGACGACGGTCTGGTACCGTGTGGAACGGGAGGCCGCGGTGCTAGCCCGCGAACTGTCTCGCGGAGTCGAAGAAGGAATTGCGCTGCCTCCTGCGTTTCCTGACCACGTGGTAGGAAATCACCCGGAACGGTTAGTGGGGTTCCATATGCCATCTCAGCTGAGGAACAATCTAGGTCTTCTTTGGGTACGGTGCGGATGCCAAGCAGAACCCATGGCAGTTCGTCAATCCAGTTGGGACCATTGAGGCGAGCTATCAAAACGGACTTGAGATGACGATGAAAACGTTCCACAATTCCGTTAGACTGGGGATGGTACGCGGTTGTCCTGTGCAGACGGGTGCCGTGTAGTTGAGACAAAATCGCCCACAATTCTGAAGTAAACTGTGACCCTCTGTCCGACGTCAGATCTACCGGAACACCAAAACGGGCGATCCAGTGGAATGTAAAAGCCTTCGCGCACGTGATAGTCTATGCATCCACCAGTGGTATTGCTTCAGGCCATCTGGTGAATCTGTCTACCACTGTGAGCAGGTAGCTTCAAGCCATCTGGTGAATCTGTCTACCACTGTGAGGAGGTAGCGATAATTCTGTGACGGTGGAAGAGGGCCAACGATGTCCACGTGGATGTGATCAAAACGGCGGGTCGCTGGCGTAAACTGGTCCAACGGGGCGGTGGTATGCCGATGCACTTTAGCTGCTTGACAACGGAAACACGCTTTTGCCCAGATGCCGACTTGTTTTTGAAGACCTGGCCACACAAACTTAACCGCGACCATCTTCTTCGTTGTCCGGATTGACGGGTGTGAGAGGCCGTGGACTGCATCCAAAACTGTGCGTTGCCATGTGTCGGGGACGAGAGGTCTGCGTCGTCCAGTGGATATATCACAGCAGATCAATTCGCCATTGTTGCCGAGTGGAACGTCACGGATGACGAGGCTAGGGGTGGCTGTTCGGACGGAAGTGATACCTTCGTCTGTTCGCTGGGCTGCTTCCATGGCATTGTAGTCTACACCAGGATGGGGCGAGGTGATCGCAGAGATTTCACCTCTGGATAACGTGTCTACTACGGTGTTGTTCTTGCCCCCTATGTGGCGCGCCTCTGTCGTGAATTCCGAGATGTATGTCAAGTGTCTCTGTTGCCTCGAGGACCACGGATCGCTGGTTTTGGAAATCGCAAAAGTCAACGGTTTGTGGTCAGTGAAAAGGACGAAGGAGCGCCCTTCCAGGAAGTAGCGAAAGTGTCGAATAGCCAGGTACGCGGCTAGAAGTTCACGATCGAACGCACTGTACTTCTGTTCGGCAGCGCGAAGTTTGCGGCTAAAGAACGCCACTGGTTTCCAGGAGCCAATGTTTTGCTCAAGAACGGCGCCGATTGCTGCTCCCGAGGCATCGACTGTGAGTGCGATGGGCTTGTCAGCATGTGGGTGTACGATGGTAGTGGCCTGTGCGAGGGCCTCCTTTGCGGTCGCGAATGCTTCCTCTAGGTCGTTTGACCACTCCAAGGTCACGGGCTTGCCTGCCATTGCATCATATATGGGACGCATGATGTGAGCTGCATTAGGGACGAAACGATGATAGAAATTCACCATCCCGGCAAACTGTTGGAGTCCTTTGACAGTTGTAGGACGTGTGAACATCCGGATGGCTTCTACCTTCGCAGGCAATGGAACAGCTTGACTTGTGATCCGGTGGCCCAGGTAGTCGATGGTAGTTGTTCCAAATTTGCATTTGCTCACGTTGATCACTAAACCATGTGAGGCCAGACGGTGGAAAACTGTTCGTAGGTGGTGTTTGTGTTGTTCTGCAGATGCACTGCTCACCAAAATGTCATCTAGGTAGACAAAAACGAACTCGAGTCCGCTACAGCCAGTGTCCATGAGGCGCTGAAATGCTTGCGCTGCGTTTTTGAGACCGAACGGTGTTCGTAGGAGCTCAAACAGGCCGAAAGGCGTGATTACGGCAGTTTTGCTGATGTCATCTGTAGCTACCGGAATCGATCTTGGTGAACATGGTAGCGCCTGCAAGTTGTGAAGAAAAGTCCTGAATGTGTGGCACCGGATATCGGTCGGCTATTGTCACATCGTTGAGTCTTCGATAATCACCGCACGGCCTCCAACCACCGGAGTTTTTAGGCACCATGTATAAGGGAGACGCCCACGGGCTATCTGATCGTCGTATGATCCCCATTTCTTCCATCGTCCTGAACTCCTCCTTAGCAACAGCAAGTTTATCTGGTGGTAGCCTGTGAGCTCTAGCGTGCACAGGCGGGCCGGTTGTGGGGATGAAATGTTCAACACCATGACGAACAGAAGGACTGGGAAATTCTGGACGAGTGATAGCAGGGAACTCATCTAGTATCCGCTTGTATGTGTCGTCCGATGCGACGTGGTGCAGACACAGTGCCGGCTGATTGGATTGCTTGAGAGTAGAACGAAGTTGTGTTGACTAAACGTTGGCTTTGGAGATCAACTAACAATCCATGCGTCTGCAGGAAATCAGCTCCGAGAAGCGGTGTTTTTACCTCAGCAAGAATAAAGGGCCATGTGTAGTCCTGGTTCTCCGGACGTAGTTTCATCTTTCGTGTCCCGTAAGTTGCAATTTTTGACCCGTTAGCGGCGACCAGAGAGAGTGTGCGTGAGCCGCTGTCGATGTCTTGATGGGAGGCGGGGAAAACACTGACTGCTGCTCCCGTGTCAACCAAGAATCGTTTTGCAGAGTAACCGTCCACGAGGAACAGTAGGCTGTTAAGTTGGCCGGCCGCCGAAGCGACTAATGACGACCGGCCCGGTCGTTTCCCGCAAATGCACACGGGGTGTTGCACTTTCTGGCCGCGTTGCCGTATCGCCGATGGTAGTAGCACACATCTTCATCATGCGTCACGGGTTCGTTTGCTCTCGGTGTCGCGAGGGGTGTTGTTCTCGTGTTTCTCGGTCGACGGGTGTCTGAGGAGAAAACAACAACCGGTTGTTCCCTAACTTGCCAGAGTTCGTCAGCAGTTTGGGCGAGAGTCCGTAGATCGTCAAAACTATCCGTGGCTAGTTGCAGGCGGATGTCCTCTGGCATGCACATTAGAAAAATGCTTTCGAATAACATGCACGGCTTGTGTGAACCAAGTAAGGCGAGCATCTCGTCCATGAGTTGTGAAGGTGGTCTGTCACCAAGACTTTCTAGGCCTATATCTAGTAGTCTATCTGCACGCTGTCGCCTTGATAGTCCGAATATGTCGGTAAGCCTTCTCTTCAGATTTCCGTACTTATCATGTTGTGGCGGATCCTCCAAAATGTCTATCACGCGCAGAGCTGTCGTCTGATCTAAGGCCGCGACAAGATAATGGTATTTCGTGTCGTCGGCCGTGATATTCCGTAAGGCGAACTGCGCCTCTGCCTGCTGCAATCAGACCCGCGGGTGATCGGCCCAGAAGACCGGCAGTTTGAGGCCGACAGCGTGTGTATCGGCCATGTTGATTGTTTACGTTGTACGTGCGAGTGCCGAGTGCGCCCAGTGCGTAATGGTTGAATAGTCACAGGTCGCACAGCTCATACACAATACGCGTGTAATGCCACGTTTGGTGAACTTACAGTTTAGTTCGTGTGTGTATACGCGTGTTGCATACCAAGATACTGTCTTGGTATCGTCAGGGTCACCAATGTAGTGAACACACGCTGACAAGAATACAACTTTTATTCCGTCAGAGCACAATACGTGTTAGTCGATCACTCTAGTTCACATAACTCCGTCAGGGTGCGATCATCGTAACAGGTCAAGGCTACTGACTAAACCGCTACAGTATGTAAATTACTCGAAACATTAATTAGAGACTACATGGTGGAACTCCTTGTAAAACATAAATTAATAAATACATCTCAACATGGATTCCTAAAAGCAAGGTCATGTCTAACCAATCTCTTATGTTTTTTGGAAGAAATTACAAAGTGGGTAGATGACGGGTCACCAGTGGATTTTGTCTACTTAGATTTTCAGAAAGCTTTCGATAAAGTGCCACATCAAAGATTGTTACTTAAACTAAAAGCCCATGGTATAGGTAATGATGTAATCAACTGGATAGACAAGTGGCTTACACACAGAAGACAGAGAGTAATAGTAGATGGTGAGATTTCAAACTGGAAATCCGTTTTGATTGGGGTACCACAGGGATCAGTATTAGGCCCTATACTGTTTTTAATATATATATATATATATATATATATATATATATAAATGATTTGGAGGATGACATATCTAGCAAAGTATTCAAATTTGCAGATGACACAAAAGTATTCAGAAAGGTTACTGATGATACAGATAAACACGGCTTACAGGATGATCTAGAAAACATACTTAAATGGTCAGAAAAATGGCAAATGTTATTAAATTTTGGGAAGTTTAAATGTATACACATAGGACATTGAAATATGGACGAGGAATATAAAATGGGGGATGCTGTACTAGGTAGAACCACACAAGAAAAGGATTTAGGAGTAACATTTAGTGCTGACATGAAAGTTTCAGAGCAATGTGGGATTGCTGCTTCGAAAGGAAATCAAATTCTAGGGCTAATTAGGAGAACTATCACGTATAAGGAGAAGCATCTAATTGTACCCCTGTACAAAGCAATAGTTAGACCATATTTGGAATATTGTATTCAAGCATGGAGGCCATATCGTAAAAAAGACATAGACAAGCTAGAAAGAATACAACGAAGAGCAACTAAAATGATTCCAGAATTGAGAGACCATAGTTACGAAAGTCGCTTATTACAATGTGGTTTGACAACACTAGAGACCAGGAGAATAAGAGGAGACCAAATAGAAGTGTTTAAAATAGTGAACGGTTATGAGGACACAAAGCAGCATTAGTTAAGGAACAGTGCAGGTTGGACATGAGAAAGTACTCTTTCTCACAGAGGGTGATAAATGAATGGAACAAACTGCCAAATGATTGTGTTAATGCTAGTAGTGTGAATATGTTTAAAAATAGAATTGACAAATATCTGATAATAGATGAGAAAATTGTTGGACTCTCGATAACCCAATGGCTTCCTTGTCCACTTGCCATCTGGAACTTGTTGTTCGAGATGGCAATCTTTTTAAATCTTGATTACCCGTCTCCACAATAACTCGAAAGAATTACTGAAAATTCACGATGGTACTAGTAACATCAAGATACATGAACAGTTAGCTAACCCCCTTCGTGATGCTTACTGAAAACACAACTACGCTGTGTTTTCGTGATGCTTACTGAAAACACAACTACGCTGTGTGTACAGGGTGCTCGCATTGCATTGTAGCATTTAAGGATTATGTGGAAGAACCAGTGTTTGAAAGGTAGACATGTATACAAATATATAGCATTTGCTGCGAATTTTCATGATTAATAAAGGTAACTGTACAGTTTTGTATTTATACTATATGTAACATTATTGCATGTCTTAACTACGCGATATATAATGTTAATGTTTATGTCAAATTCAAATTGAACAATTTTATGTTGAAATATTAAGCTATTAATATAAAACATATCTAGGCGTATCGACGGGGAATTTTTTTCACTTTCAAAGTGTAAATGACACAAAATATTACTATTACTGCTGCTGCTGCTGCTGCTGCTGCTGCTGCTGCTGCTGCTGCTGCTGCTGCTGCTGCTGCTGCTGCTGCTGCTGCTGCTGCTGCTGCTGCTGCTGCTGCTGCTGCTGCTGCTGCTGCTGCTGCTGCTGCTGCTGCTGCTGCTGCTGCTGCTGCTGCTGCTGCTGCTGCTGGTGGTGGTGGTGCTGCTGGTGCTGCTGCTGCTGATGCTGCTGCTGCTGGTGGTGCTGCTGCTGCTGCTGCTTCTACTACTACTACTACTACTACTACTACTACTACTACTAGTACTACTACTACTACTACTACTACTACTACTACTACTACTACTACTACAATCACATCTACTACTACTACTACTACTACTACTACTACTACTACTACTACTACTACTACTACTACTACTACTACTACTACTACTACAATCACATCTACAACTATTACTACTACTTTTCCTACCTCTATTATTACTACTACTACTACTACTACTACTACTACTACTACTACTACTACTACTACTACTACTACTACTACTACTACTACTACTACTACTACTACTACTACTACTACTACTACTACTACTACTACTACTACTACTACTACTACTACTACTACTACTACTACTACTATTAACACTGATATTAGTAATTAGCCCTTGAGACATATGAAGACATTCAAGTTGATATAAATCCAATGTGAACGGTATACACTGGGACCCAAATAGAAACGTTTTCACTGTGCCCGAGTCACGATTTTCGCATATGAATTAGATCCGTCGTGTGGTCGTGAGAAAGATCTCCATTGTTGATGTTCTGAATCTGATAAGGCAACAATAGAGTCGTCAATTACTACGTCAACAACTCCTATATGACTGGAAACTGGCCACTCATACAAACACAAGTTGAAACAATGAAATAAAAAAATCCACCCAGCCCGTAAGTAAGCATATGTACTGCCCATAAGAGGCTAAGTTTGACAACTTCTAATGTGCTCATCATATTCGTCTACAGTGTATCACACCTATCATAATCTGTATTGATCAAAGACCGTGACGGTGCCGCTCGGCCCGTTTTCTCGGTGTTCACCTTGGATAAAACTTATCAAATGTGTCACAGTCATAAATTAAAATTCAATAAACAGAACGACGCATGACGAAGCCAAATATTTAAAATAAGGAATGTAAAAGCTGCTGCTGCTGCTGTATCGCGACGAATAGTGTGTGGTTCTACCTACTTTTTAAGTGAAATGTCTTACTTACAAACGACTTTTCAACAGTTTCGCCCATAGCTAGTGTCATGTGATACATGCTTTGGTGGTGACTTTTCAACAGTTACGCCCATAGCGACATTTGTAGTGAGTGGCTCAAGCACGGTTACTGGAACAATTACAAATGACTTACCGCACAGATTACAGCTAGACATGCGTGAAGATTATATTTGTGGATCGTTTTAAATGAGAGAAACGGAGACATTTGGAACAAACACGTACGGATACACAAGTACTCACATTAACTAAAGTGTTTGGTAGGATATAGATGGATCCTGAATTTGTCCAAATGCTGCGATTTTGACATGAAATATTTTGGCATTTAGGTAATGGGCACCCATTGTATGTAGCATACATAATGTAGAATTATGTCGTAAACCAATGTAATTACATTGGTTTGGCATTAGTTTGGTTCGGTTTGGGAACATCTGCACTCAGCAGATCTTCATTAGTGAAATCGTACTTACATATCCTTGTACTTTACAGGTGGTCCCACCTTCATATCAGCCCAACAGTACTTCCCTGGGTCACCTGAGTTGCATATAGACATAATTCTTAATTATATAGATATTACTTGTACCATTGCAACTGAATAGACTTATGACTTTTGTTATTTTCAATATTATTATTGTTGTTGTCGTCGTCGTCGTCATCATTATTATTATTAATAAGGTAGTACTCCCTTTATCAATGACATAATTTTGTTATTTGCATAAATATATATATAAATAGATTCACCTGCACATTCCAACCTGGTGTTGCGGGTCCGGGACGAAAGCTCCTTAGGGCACAGACTTTCTGGACAATGGCCTCTCTGGACATTTGCCCCGTTTACTTATTAAAAATGTGTACACTTGCCCTTGCATAAAAAATGGATACGTATGAATTGGACGGATTACCAACATAGTAATGTGTTGTTCTTTATCTGAGATGTACAAGTTCAGGTGAGTCTAAAATAACCCATCCCGTGGGCCGAAGCTGTCGTTACGACTATGGTCCACGTGGGTTATAGCACTGGGCTTCAGGGTAAAGGTAGAAAACGGCCACTGTTAATTCTCAGCATTTTCGAGAGAGTAAAGGTTTATATTATATATACTTTATCTATACATTATATGTATATTATATATATATGTAGATTCAAAAACATGTCGATGTAACAACATTTAAGTTCAACAATCATGTTAAAGTGTTATGCTTTGTAACAATTCTACAGTGTCATAATATATTATTTTCTACACATTGTGCACACTACACACTATACAGTGCCGATTAGTGACCAGTTGCATTGAAGTTGTAAAAATACACAAACTAATGTAATTAACAACACGAAGTTATGTCAAACTCGGCCATGGTGGATTGGACGATACGCGGCCGATAGATAGGCCACAACTAAAAAGAGTTCCTGTAATATCGGCACATATAGTTCAGCATGAATATTATTGATGTTTTTCTGATAAAACACTACTAACCTGCACAGAAGTGTGATTCTCTTCTCGCAAAAGCACAATTGTCGTGAACAAACGTCCAAAAACCGACTCTACTGGCACGTATGCAGCCGGCTCTGTTTACTAACACGTCGAGATAATCATCGTAGCCAGGTATAAGCGTGCGTGACAGGGCAAGCACGCGACACTACCTGGGGAGAGAAGGGCCCGTCTGGACGCGGGTGGTGAACGAAATTGCCAAATCTCGAAACGGCAGCAAGAAGATTCGAACCGGATTGAGTGTTACGCTGCGCTATCGTGCTGTGATGAAGTTTTGTGTCTGATAAGATAATGAAGAGGCGTAATTAAGTTCAAGCACTATTATGACTGGAAATGCACACTGAACATATTCGACATCGGGAGCACGATTTATAATCACCCATGCAAATAACGGTTCCCACAACGTCAAAAATATATCAACACATGATTATCTAATGACGTAATATGTCAGACATACTAGTCTTCTGTGTCCCAGATCTGGTATAGTATATATCTGCTTAGAAGAGTCACGACGATTCACCACGGCCGGTATTCATAACGTCTACCAGGGTCTTTGGACAATGTTCTTGTGTTGTCGGCGCCTCACAGCATATTAAAAATTAATAACATTGTCTAGAATTGCAAAATTAACAAATAAATATATTAAAATATTACAACTAATAATTATTATTTTAACATGAAAATAGCTTTCACGTTTGCTCTGCACATCGCAGTTGGAAACGAACCAGGCGTCAAGGTGCTTCATTCACGCTGCCAGTTTGCGTGAGGGTTGCTTGCTCGGACGCGTTGCGTGTTGCGCTCTTCCTGTGTCCGTCTTCCAACGCGATGTCCGACGATCGCTTGTATGTTATCGTAACATTGGATAACCAACGCTTTTTATAGATATTAACGAACGCTTGCACCGGGGATTACATGAGCGCAAACACACACTTCTGAAACGGAGGTCTGTGCCAGGAAATATGAAACGAATCACGCATATGAAAGAATGTCACACCGGCGTAGTTATATTGACATCGGCATTGACGCCGCCAACTGTCATCTTCCGTCGAAAGGTGTAACAACTTTGATTCATCATGTTTTGTGATTATCTGCAATAGTAATGTGCATATACATAGATAGCTATAATAATAATAATCGTATAAATAGAGGGAATATTTTATCATCTTCTATACATGTCAACTTCCACGCAACCAGCCTATTTCATTCGTGATGATCGTTTGTTCGCTAGGGGGCGGTGTGTTTTACACAATCACTGTGGGCTGCGAACAGCCGTTAAACGGTGTGGTCTCTTTTCATCGTAGAACATCAAAAAATATCACGGCATACCTATTTTCTGTCGATTAAATGCAGAAATGGAGCAATCCTACTATTAACCCAATCTAGTGTATTCCAACCCATTCATGTTGCCAGGTCCTTAGTCAGGATTACCATTTCTCCAAAATCATTTGTTTATTTACCAGTTCAAAGCACACAAAAAACCAGTTACACGCGTATAATAATAATACATCATTTGGACTGGCCAAATATATGTCTGAAATATGCATTTAACGTTGAAATCTATGGAGAAAAGTTACCCTTACAGATGTACTCATTCAATCGTATCCTCTTGCGAGGTAGTTAGCAGAATTGTTTGAGCCGCTTCCTAGACGTTTCTGCAGTATCTCGTGAGAGATGGAGTCCACAGCAGGTTACACATTTACCCCCTGTGTGGGATCTTTAACTTCCCCTGGCACAGACACCAGATAGAACGGATCAACGGCTTTTAGTGTCTCCTCCGAAAGACACAAGCAAAGTAGGGTGAGCGAAATTGCCTAAGTTTAGAAACTGTAGGTGGTTTCGAACTCCGGCTCCCTCGACAGAAAATCTGACGCTCTACCACACAGACCACCGCGCCCCACATCTAAGGGTTGATTTGAGGGTTCAACTCCAGTTGGTCTAAACCCATCTCTTCTACACTGCTCTGCCTCTACGACTGGCAAATTGAGGATATATCCCAGTTGTTCTACTGGAAGTCTCAGTGCTACACTGATCCCATGTAAGGAATGTGTGACTGACAGTTCACACTCCGGGTCTGGAAAAAAAAATTGTAAACATATGTTTCTTGAATATAATAATTAATAATTGGCGCATACATTGAGTAATGTTTTATTATTGATGCTGGAGAATTACTAAGTAGTCCTCGTACATACTATTATCGAACGACAGGTAGAATTTATAGGCAACGTTCAGCATTTTGTCTCAACGGTTACACGAATATTTGCCTCCACAACCATATTTGTGGACGTCGATATGGTTCATCAATTCGCGAACGTAGCTTTGACGCCTGCTGTGCGCACCGCACTATTATCATACGAGGCACATTTCAATGTGGCGTAGACCCATAAACCACCCCATGTATGTCCCATTGTGTAGACCAACTGGGGTATACCGTGCAATTTGGACTGTAGTGTGTGCGTGCGTGCTTGCGTGCGTGCGTGTATGTATGTGTGTGCTTGCGTTCGTGCGTGCTTGTATGTGTGTGTGTGTGTGTGTGTGTGTGTGTATGTGTGTGTGTGTGTGTGTGTGTGTGTGTGTGTGTGTGTGTGTGTGTGTGTGTGTGCGCGCGCGCGCTCGCGAGTATGTAAATGTGTGTGGCGCGCGCACGTGGCGTGCTTTCATGTGTGCGTGTCCGTACGTATGTACGTACGTGTTCGCGACAACCCTCCTCTGCGATGTTTTCTAAAATGCATCACAATACAAGTCTCACCTCAAAAGATACGCGGTCAAGCTGAACAATTGATGATTGATGATTGCTGCACAGCCCTCGGACCATCAAGGCGGGCCGTTCTCCTTGGATAGCGTCACGTGGTTGCTGCGTCAGGCCCACTTATAAATGTCTAGTATATTTAACGCGACGCGTGAGTAAACAGACACGGCTGCACACGTACCAGTAAAGACGGTTTTTGGACGTTGGTCACGGCAATTGTGCTTTGGGGAAGAACATTTCAATGCAGGTTAGTAGTGTTGTCTTAGAAAGATATAACACTAATTTTCATGCAATGTCCTCTAGAAAACCTACAAATAAACTTTTAAAAATTCTGGGAAGAGTTTAGTAAATAAAGCTCAACATGAATTAGAATTTCTTAGGAGGAATCGAGATAAATGCCCTACACAAATGTAACATTCACACCAGAGAACAGGGAACAGTAGCAACCGAATTACTTTGACATATTGGACGAGAGACCCCAGAGACAAGGAAGCAAATAAGCAGACTGGAAATTATATTAGCTAGAACACAACTTGATATATATCCCGCGACACCAATATATTAAACACACTATTAGATGCTCACGAAGAAAATACAATTCATTAGATACTTTCAGGAACAGTCTCAACACAAACCGACTAAACATGTCCATGGTACATTACTTTGCTAGTTTGCATACACTCTACGTATATTTAATTAGCTGGGTTTCACCCGGCTAATCTAAATAAAGCAACAACTCTATAATTAATGTGACCGATTCTTGTTCATGAATGTCACAATGCTGACGAATGTTTTGCAGGATAGGTAACATATCCACATGAGTGATATACAGCCGGCTGAATGTTTTGGTGACAAATTGAATAGGCCAACTGTTCTGACAGATTGTAATGCACGATGAAAGAGAAATATTAATTAATGTTAGATAGAGTGACGAAAGACGCATCAACACGCTTTTTTACTATTTCTAATATAAAAAAAACGTCAAATTTGATCTCCAGACCGTGATAAAACATAATGACGAATTTAAAGAAAACGTATACAAATAACGTGATGCGAGACTTGTGTTGTGATGTATTTTAGAAAACATCACAGAGGACGGTTGTCGCGAACACGTACGTACATACGTACGGACACGTGCGCGAGCCACCCACACTTACACACACGCGCGCACACACGCACACACACACACACACACACACACACACACACACACACACACACACACACACACACACACACACACACACACACACACACACACACACATACACACACACAGACACGCACGCACGCACGCACGCACGCACGCAAGCACGCACACACTACAGCCCAAATTGCACGGTATAACCCAGTTGGTCTACACAATGGGACATTACATGTGGTGGTTAATGGGTCTACGCCACAGCAGGCGTCAAAGCTACGTTCGCGAATTGATGAACCGTATTGACGTCCACAAATATGGTTGTGGAGGCAAATAGTCTTGTCCGAAATCAAAGAATAACCGTTGAGACAAAATGCTGAAAACTGCCTATAAATTCTACCTGTCGTTCGAGAATAGTTTGTTCAAGGACTACTTAGCGGGAATTTTTTTTATCCACATGAACAACAAATGTAAATATTAAACTACATGTAACTATCCAGCAATAATAATAAAACATTACTCAAGATATGCGTCAATGATTAATTATTATATTCAAGAAATATATGTTTACAATTTTAGCATATATTCGTTTAGAAGTAATTCAATATTTAGAGAAGCATTCAGACCCGGAGTGTGAACTGTCAATCACACATTCCCTACATGGGATCAGTGTAGCACTGAGACTTCCAGTAGAACAACTGGGGTATACCCTGAATTTGCCAGTCGTAGAGGCATAACATTGAAGAAGAGATGGGTCTAGACAAACTGGAGTTGAACCCTCATATCAACCCTTAGATGTGGGGCGCGGTGGTCTGTGTGGTAGAGCGTCAGATTTTCTGTCGAGGGGGCCGGAGTTCGAAACCACCTACTGCAGTTTCTAAACTTAGGCAATTTTGTTCACCCTACTTTGCTTGTGTCTTTCGGAGGAGACACTAAAAAGCGTTGGTTCCTTCTACCTGGTGTCTGTGCCAGGGGAAGTAAAAGATCCCACAAAGGGGGTAAATGTGTAACCTACTGTGGACTCCATCTCTCACGAGATACTGTAGAAGCGTCTAGGACGCGGCTCAAACAATTCTGCTAACTACCTCCCAAGACGATACGATTGAATGAGTACATCTGTAAGGGTAACTTTTCTCAATAGATTTCAACGTTAAATGCATATTTCGGACATATATTTGGCCAGTCCAAATGATGTATTATTATTATACGCGTGTAACTGGTTTTTTGTGTGTTTTGAACTGGTAAATAAACAAATGATTTTGGAAAAATGGTAATCCTGACTAAGGGCCTGGCAACATGAATAGGTTGGGATACACTAGATTGGGTTAATAGTAGGATTGCTCTAATTCTGCATTTAATCAACAGAAAATAGGTATGCAGTGCTATATGGTGATGTTCCACGATGAAAAGAGACCACACCGTTTAATAGCTGTTCGCAGCCCACAGTGATTGTGTAGAACACACCGCCCCCTAGCGAACAAACGATCATCACGAATGAAATTGGCTGGTTGCGTGGAAGTTGATATTTATATAAGTTGCTAAAATATTACCTCTATTTATACGATTATTATTATAGCTTTCGATGTATATGCACATTGCTGTTGCAGATAATCGCAAAACATGATGAATCAAAGTGGTTACACCTATCTACGGAAGATGACAGTTGGCGGCGTCTTGTTGATCTTCATTGTCACGTCATTATATTTTGAAATGGAAACCGAAATCGTTAACACCTGGAGGCAAAAGACGAAATTCAACTTCGCCTGGTACGAATTCAGTTCCGCCCAGAATTTGACCATCACGCCAACAAACAAGAGTTCGAGGAGTCTAACTAATAAACTTCAAAATGCCACTCAATTGTTTCCAGAGCGTTTCGGAAAACCACTGAAGATCGTCTACGTAAATAAGAAATTTCGCGCAGCGTGGGGATTTCAGAAATATCTTAACGGCTGCCCAGAGTTGAAGAGCAGATGTGTGTACACGGCCGACAGATCTCAATATCGCGATGCCGATGTGCTGCTCTTTCACATGCGAGATTCTTTTCAACTACCCAGGCATCGGCCTCCGTTTCAGAAGTGGGTGTTTGTCTTAAAAGAATCCCCGGTGCACACGTACGTGAACCTCGATAAACATCGTTGGTTATTCAATATAACGATGACGTACAAGAGAACATCGGATGTCCCGTGGGAGTATGGACACTGTTACGCGAAGAACGAGAAGGAAGTCCATACAAACAACCCTGAACGCAACCTGGCAGCGGGAAAGAAGCACCTTATCGGCTGGTTCGTTACCAACTGCGGTGCTCACAGCAGACGTCAAAGATACGTTCGCGAATTGATGAACCACATCGATGTGCATAAATTTGGTTGTGGAGGCAAATATTCTTGTCCAAAATCAAAGAAAAACCTTTGCGACAAAATGCTGAACACTACCTATAAATTCTACCTGTCGTTCGAGAACAGTTTGTGCGAGGACTACGTAACGGAAAAAACGTTCCGCATCCTTGCATTAAACGTAGTTCCGGTGGTGCTCGGACACTCAAATTATTCCGATATGTTACCACCGCACTCTTTCGTAGACGTTCGCGACTTCGAGAGTCCGAAAGAACTCGCAGATTACTTGACAATGTTGAGCAAAAATGATACGCTCTACAATGAGTACTTCAGGTGGAGGAAAACATATACGTGCAAAGATAATCGAGCCAACGGCGCGTGTAGATTGTGTGAGTTTGCACTACAGGAACGCCATCATATTCGAACTGTTGACATTAAGAAATTCTGGAGTAGGGAAACAAATTGCATATCTCCTAAAAAATATTACCATGGCATGAATATGAGGTGAACATCACATATTAAACCGATGCTTTGTAACATTATTGATCGGTCACGGATAATGCTTCAGTCGCTTGTTGATGAGATTGACATAGTTCTGCATACACCATATGGAGCGGTCTCCAAAGTTAGCAAATACCAAAAAACATAGTGTTTAGATTTTGATTTAACATTTAACAAGATTGCCATCCCAAACAACAAATTCCAGATGGCAAGTGGACAAAGAAGCCATTGGCCTATCGAGAGTCCAACAATTTTATCATTTATGTGTATCCCGCCCTTATCATATATATGTCAAATATATTTTTAAACATATTCAAACTACTAGCTTTAACACAATAATTTTGCAGTTTGTTCCAGTCATTTATCACCCTCTGTGAGATAGAGTACTTTCTCATGTCCAACCTACAATGTTCCTTAACTAATGCTGCTTTGTGTCTTCTGGTTCTGCTGCCTTCTTTAAGTTTGAAGAACATATTCCTATCAACATCCTCATAACCGTTCACTATTTTAAACACGTTTATTTGGTCTCCTCTTAGTCTACTGGTATATAGTTTTGTCAAACCACATTGTAATAAGCGATTTTCGTAACTAAGGTCTAAATGGATTACTATTGGTTCAAACCACCACCCGCCCGTGGTGCGGGACAACATATAATGTCCGCTTATTGCCAATGAAATGGCCGTCATTAGCATCAAAATAGTCCATGTGTGCAATACTAAACTGAATATAACATGGGAAGGAGGCCTCGGGCGAGTGGTTTTAGTTGAGAAGAATTCCCAGTTTGTCGACGTTGGTACGCTAATGACAACTCATGTATATTTAATATGTTATGCCCTATCACATATAAGAACAAAGCAAAGCAGCCTAGAATAGTATCCAAAAAAGAAACGAATGGATTTCACTAATACTCATATCCAAATTTTTTGCACGTTTTGACCGAATCAAGATGGCGACTAACACCAATAGCCAGTAGCCACCGCCCGTCTATCCATATATAGATCAGTGTTTAAAAATGTTTAAAAATTTGATCACCAGTTTATTCCAACGGTAACACAGCCGCTGAAGAACAGCCGCTGAAGGCAGTCAGTCGTCTGTATAACATCCTCACGCGTACGTTGCGAAGACACCGTGACAACAGGGTCTTTACTCGCGGCGCCCTTGCGCTTGGGCCGAAGAAGCCAGCACTACCTACCACCGCCGAACGCACTCTCCGCGACCACATTTCCTACATGGAAATTTTTTTATATGGGTTAACAACTGTAGATGTGAGACGCCTGGCCTTCGATCTGGCGGAGAAGTTGGGTCTGAAACACAACTTCTCTGCCGAAACGAAGATGGCGGGACGCGACTAGTTGCGCGGTTTCTTCAAACGGCACGAAGACTTAGCAATCCGGCGACCACAAAGTTGCGCGAGCTGTCGGGTTCAACCGACCAAAGGTACACCAGTTCTTCAAACTGTATAGATCACAGCTGGAGTTGTCCATTTGGTTGGAACATTTTGCCAGTTTCACGAACGCATCAGTTGACGTACCCCAGATCGTAATCCTCGATGGCCACCACAGTCACAAGACTCTGGCTGCAGTAGAGTATGCACTGTACACATAAGATTCAGCCGTTGGACAGGTCGTACTTCAAGTCTCTGAAGAGTGCGTACAACGCAGCTGCTGACAGCTGGATGGTTGCCAATCCCGGAAGAAGAATCACTGCATACGACATGGCAGCAATATTCAGAAAGGCCTTCCTGCGATCCGCCACACCAGACAAAGCCGTGGCTGGCTTTCGGACGTGTGGACTTTGGCCATATGACGCAGACATCTTCACCGATGAGGACTACGTTGCCTCTGCGGTTACTGATGAGGACGCCTTGCCGCCGACCACCGGATCATCGACAGCATTGCCGCCGATCGCTGGATCATCGACAGCCTTGCCGCCAACCGCCGGATCATCCACAGCCTTGCCGCCGACTGCTGGATCATCAACAGCCTTGCCTCCAACCGCCGGATCATCCACAGCCTTGTCACCAACTGCTGGGTCATCAACAGCCTTGTCGCCAACAGCCGGATCATCCACAGCCTTGCCGCCGACACACGAGTTGGTCAGTGACCTCATAGAGGAACTGTCGCCAAGGCCAAAACTTTCCCGTCCACGCCCGAGGTCACGTGTTGCCGAATCAGCCGCGGTACTGACTTCGTCTCCTTACAAGCGCAAACTTGTTGATCAAGAGTCAGCTAAGGGGAAGGCGAAGCCAAAGGGGAAGCCACGAGGGCCAAACAACAAAAACAAGGACGCAGTGAAGAAACCAAAGAGAAGACGAGTCAGCACCAGCAGTGAGGAGGAATATTGGCCGTGTGTCATTTGCGGCGAGCCGTTCGTGAACAGCAGATCTCTGGAGGTGTGGTTGCAGTGTCAGTTGTGCCAGAAATGGGCACACAAAGATTGCACGCCAGGACTGCGATGTTTCATATGTCCAAACTGCGAGTCCGGTAGTGACTGAACGATGGTGCCAGTAGCATACAGTTACATAACTTGAATTCTTGTAAAGTTATGTCACCTGACAGTCATGACTGTCCTGACTGCATGTAAAGTTCTATTATCTTACTGTGAAGGAGTGTCGTAATACTGTAGGTTAGTTGTTTGTTTTGGATCAGATAAAACATATACACTCCATTTTCAGGTTTATCGCGAGTTTGTTTCATTTCAATATTCGTATTTTATACAATGGGACCTTCTATGGGGCATGAAGGGGGCGTCTTGCCCCAGGCCTGGGGTAAGACGCCCCATTTGGAAAATATATTTAATTAATGATTATAAACAGTTAGTGTTGTCAAATGTCACTAATGTTTTGGTAATACGTAGCATAACCACACGGCAATCGTATGACAGCACAAGGACGTCAAAATGTTAAAAGTATGAATAACTACGCCCATTTTCCCTTAAGGGGGGCTCCTTGCCCCACCCTACCCTATACATGTACAACAAGGCTAACGTTAATGACTTGAAGGGTGACTTGAGAGAGATGAGCGAATTAATAACATCTCTAGGAAATGCGAGTAAATCATATAATGAACTTTGGTCATAGTTGAAAGAAGTTGAAAGAAGGCTATTAATACAAATCACCCCATCTAAAATTAGTACCAGCAAAAAAATACTTCATGGATAAAACACACAGTCAAACGCAGATTAAGGCAGAAACTTACACCAGAGGGGACGGACCAACTTATACCCAGGAGGGTGATTAGATGGCGTATTGTTGAAGCGTTTGAGTCGGGTGTCTTGCTCTTCCCAAGTTGTCATCAGATGGCCATGAGCTTAGGCACAGCCACTGCTGGTATCACAGTGTTCGAGTAATTCACTTGCCTATTCATAAACGATGTTGAATGCAAACGCAAATGTTTCACTTGATTAAAATGCAAATGGGAATGCAAATGCCGTTTTCGAGGAACGCATTCAAGTGCAAATGCAAATGTTTTGGGTTCGCATTCAAATGCAAATGTAAATGTTTTGGTTACACATTAGCAAATGCGTTTGCATTAATTTTAAATGTTTGGCTTTATAATAAGATTTTGCTTTATTTAGAAAAAAAAACATTTTATTAATTTAATAAATACAGTAGTACATTATTGTAACCACTAAGTCCCACTATATACCAGTCTCACTACATGAACATATCTGTAGAGTCATACACTTAGTCACACAGTTCCATGCCTGCAGAGGTGGTGGAAATGGGAGGGAGGAATAATCAGTTGACAATTTACTGGGAACTGGCAGGAATGAAAGGCTAATCATTCAGGTAGGCCAGAATGGAAGGGGAACCCAAGACAATAGACTATCCACTGGTGGGGTCACTATGAAGATAACCTGGTGGACAATTACAGCTACCACTAATCACTCTCTTTGGCTGTAAATATTTAGGGCTGACATTCCTATTCCCCTCCCCCCACAATAAGCTGCCACCCCAATCCACCCCAACAGTGCAAACACAACACAAGTTAGTCATTTGTCTACAATGTTTGATTTGTTTCAACGAACAGGTAATCTCTGAGGCTATCCATTTATAGACCAGTTGGTCTTTTCATGTTGTATGAATAACAGTTCATGCATTTACCAGTTGACCTAAACAGCACTTTTTCAAAGAGCAGGTTGTGAAAGTGGATTCACAGGTCAGACGATGATTTCATAATCTGCTGAAGATACTGCTCACTACAGAACACTTTTTCCAGTGACATGTCGTGAACTTGTGAAAGTGAATCTAACAATAATAATTATTCAAAGAATTACTCATGCTTTTGATTGCGCATTTAGTTGTACATTTAGTTGTACATTTAGTTGTACATTTAGTTGTACATTTAGTTGTACATTTAGTTGAACATTTAGTTGTACATTTAGTTGTACATTTAGTTGTACATTTAGTTGTACATTTAGTTGTACATTTGACAAATCAAATGTTTGTGGGTCGCACTAAAATGCAAATGCAACTGTTTAAGGTACGCATTCAAATGCAAATGCATTTACAATTTTATGTTCAACATTCAAGTGCATTTGCATTTGTTAACAAGCCTGATCGTGTGAACGGTCGTCTTGATTTAAGCCTATGATTAGTGCGCTACTCCGTGTATTCATGCAGTATGTGATGTTCATCCCGTTGAATATGTAGATTTAGTAGAAGCATAAATGAGAGGGTCATCTTGATTCGGTCTGGTATGTTAAACGAATATATAAACGACGTCGTCGTTTCACTGGATGGCATATGAATGTCGTACCTAACTGAATATTAAACCGGATGTCATATTTAAATAGATGTGTATATATATATATATATATATATATATATATATATATATATATATATATATATATATATATATATATATATATATATATATATATATATATATATTAAATATGACATCCGGTTTAATATCTAGTTAGGTATGACATCCGGTTGGCCATCCAATTACATATGCCATCCAGTGAAGCGACGACGTCGTCTTCCAAGACAGCAACAACCCTTGACGAAGGATCCGGTCACTAAGCTGTACTTGGGCGCGTCACGACTTGTTACCCGGGGCCCCACATATATGAACATTTATTAGCAAAATGTGAACATTCAATAGCAAAATAAACCTTGCTGTTTTGCACACGTGTGCCCAGACATAAAGGGTATTTGTGCCAGCGTAATAGAGAACACGCATTCATTCACTGTAACACAACCAATCAATTTTTTACAGCAAATATCAACGGGAGATTCCCAAGAACATAGAGTAGCATTTTCAAATTAAAAAATTTCATATGCTGCCTGAATAGGAATGACACTCCTATACCGATTCAACAACTAACTGAATGCGCTAAACACTGGCCATTTGCACGTGTCGTTTAACGCATCAACACTGATGGGTGTTGGCATGGGTGTTGGCATCTCAGCCAGTTGACACTTCGTCTCATCCAGTTGGCACTTCGTTTCATCCAGTTAACACTTCGTTTCATCCAGTTGGCACTTCGTTTCATCCAGTTGGCACTTCGTTTCATCCAGTTGATACTTCGTTTCATCCAGTTGGCACTTCGTTTTATCCAGTTGGCACTTTGTTTCATCCAGTTGTCACTTCGTTTCATCCAGTTGGCACTTCGTTTCATCCAGTTGGCACTTCGTCTCATCCAGTTGGCACTTCGTTTCATCCAGTTGGCACTACGTTTCATCCAGTTGGCACTTCGTTTCATCCAGTTGGCACTTCGTTTCATCCAGTTGGCACTTCATTTCATCCAGTTGGCACTTCGTTTCATCCAGTTGGCACTTCGGGTCATCCATTTGGCACTTCGTTTCAACCAGTTGGCACTTCGTTTCATCCATTTGGCACTTCGTTTCAACCAGTTGACACTTCGTCTCATCCAGTTGTCACTTCGTTTCATCCAGTTGGCACTTCATTTCATCCAGTTGGCACTTCGTTTCATCCAGTTGACACTTCGTCTCATCCAGTAAGCACTTCGTTTCATCCAGTTGGCACTTCGTCTCATCCAGTTGGCACTTCGTTTCATCCAGTTGGCACTTCGTCTCATCCAGTTGGCACTTCATTTCATCCAGTTGGCACTTTGTCTCATCCAGTTGGCACTTCGTTTCATCCAGTTGGCACTTCATTTCATCCAGTTGGCACTTCGTTTCATCCAGTTGGCACTTCGTCTCATCCAGGTGGCACTTCGGTTCATCCATTTGGCACTTCGTTTCAACCAGTTGGCACTTCGTTTCATCCATTTGGCACTTCGTTTCAACCAGTTGACACTTCGTAACATCCGGTTGTCACTTCGTTTCATCCAGTTGGCACTTCGTTTCATCCAGTTGACACTTCGTTTCATCCAGTTGGCACTTCGTTTCATCCAGTTGGCACTTCATTTCATCCAGTTGGCACTTCGTTTCATCCAGTTGGCACTTCGTCTCATCCAGTTGGCACTTCATTTCATCCAGTTGGCACTTTGTCTCATCCAGTTGGCACTTCGTTTCATCCAGTTGGCACTTCATTTCATCCAGTTGGCACTTCGTTTCATCCAGTTGGCACTTCGTCTCATCCAGTTGGCACTTCGTTTCATCCATTTGGCACTTCGTTTCAACCAGTTGGCACTTCGTTTCATCCAGTTGTCACTTCGTCTCATCCAGTTGGCACTTCGTTTCATCCTTTTGGCATTTCGTTTCAACCAGCTGTCACTTCATGTCATCCAGTTGTCACTTCGTTTCATCCAGTTGTCACTTCGTTTCATCCAGTTGGCACTTCATTTCATCCAGTTGTCACTTCGTTTCATCCAGTTGGCACTTCGTCTCATCCAGTTGGCACTTCGTTTCATCCAGTTGGCACTACGTTTCATCCAGTTGGCACTTCGTTTCATCCAGTTGGCACTTCGTTTCATCCAATTGGCACTTCATTTCATCCAGTTGGCACTTCGTCTCATCCAGTTGGCACTTCGGGTCATCCATTTGGCACTTCGTTTCAACCAGTTGGCACTTCGTTTCATCCATTTGGCACTTCGTTTCAACCAGTTGACACTTCGTCTCATCCAGTTGTCACTTCGTTTCATCCAGTTGGCACTTCATTTCATCCAGTTGGCACTTCGTTTCATCCAGATGACACTTCGTCTCATCCAGTTAGCACTTCGTTTCATCCAGTTGGCACTTCGTCTCATCCAGTTGGCACTTCGTTTCATCCATTTGGCACTTCGTCTCATCCAGTTGGCACTTCATTTCATCCAGTTGGCACTTTGTCTCATCCAGTTGGCACTTCGTTTCATCCAGTTGGCACTTCATTTCATCCAGTTGGCACTTCGTTTCATCCAGTTGGCACTTCGTCTCATCCAGGTGGCACTTCGGTTCATCCATTTGGCACTTCGTTTCAACCAGTTGGCACTTCGTTTCATCCATTTGGCACTTCGTTTCAACCAGTTGACACTTCGTCTCATCCGGTTGTCACTTCGTTTCATCCAGTTGGCACTTCGTTTCATCCAGTTGACACTTCGTTTCATCCAGTTGGCACTTCGTTTCATCCAGTTGGCACTTCATTTCATCCAGTTGGCACTTCGTTTCATCCAGTTGGCACTTCGTCTCATCCAGTTGGCACTTCATTTCATCCAGTTGGCACTTTGTCTCATCCAGTTGGCACTTCGTTTCATCCAGTTGGCACTTCATTTCATCCAGTTGGCACTTCGTTTTATCCAGTTGGCACTTTGTTTCATCCAGTTGTCACTTCGTTTCATCCAGTTGGCACTTCGTTTCATCCAGTTGGCACTTCGTCTCATCCAGTTGGCACTTCGTTTCATCCAGTTGGCACTACGTTTCATCCAGTTGGCACTTCGTTTCATCCAGTTGGCACTTCGTTTCATCCAGTTGGCACTTCATTTCATCCAGTTGGCACTTCGTCTCATCCAGTTGGCACTTCGGGTCATCCAGTTGGCACTTCGTCTCATCCAGTTGGCACATCATTTCATCCAGTTGGCACTTTGTCTCATCCAGTTGGCACTTCGTTTCATCCAGTTGGCACTTCATTTCATCCAGTTGGCACTTCGTTTCATCCAGTTGGCACTTCGTCTCATCCAGGTGGCACTTCGGTTCATCCATTTGGCACTTCGTTTCAACCAGTTGGCACTTCGTTTCATCCATTTGGAACTTCGTTTCAACCAGTTGACACTTCGTAACATCCGGTTGTCACTTCGTTTCATCCAGTTGGCACTTCGTTTCATCCAGTTGACACTTCGTTTCATCCAGTTGGCACTTCGTTTCATCCAGTTGGCACTTCATTTCATCCAGTTGGCACTTCGTTTCATCCAGTTGGCACTTCGTCTCATCCAGTTGGCACTTCATTTCATCCAGTTGGCACTTTGTCTCATCCAGTTGGCACTTCGTTTCATCCAGTTGGCACTTCATTTCATCAAGTTGGCACTTCGTTTCATCCAGTTGGCACTTCGTCTCATCCAGTTGGCACTTCGTTTCATCCATTTGGCACTTCGTTTCAACCAGTTGGCACTTCGTTTCATCCAGTTGTCACTTCGTCTCATCCAGTTGGCATTTCGTTTCATCCTTTTGGCATTTCGTTTCAACCAGCTGTCACTTCATGTCATCCAGTTGTCACTTCGTTTCAACCAGTTGGCACTTCGTTTCATCCAGTTGTCACTTCGTCTCATCCAGTTGGCATTTCGTTTCATCCTTTTGGCATTTCGTTTCATCCAGTTGGCACTTCGTTTCATCCAGTTGGCACTACGTTTCATCCAGTTGGCACTTCGTTTCATCCAGTTGGCACTTCGTTTCATCCAATTGGCACTTCATTTCATCCAGTTGGCACTTCGTCTCATCCAGTTGGCACTTCGGGTCATCCATTTGGCACTTCGTTTCAACCAGTTGGCACTTCGTTTCATCCATTTGGCACTTCGTTTCAACCAGTTGACACTTCGTCTCATCCAGTTGTCACTTCGTTTCATCCAGTTGGCACTTCATTTCATCCAGTTGGCACTTCGTTTCATCCAGTTGACACTTCGTCTCATCCAGTTAGCACTTCGTTTCATCCAGTTGGCACTTCGTCTCATCCAGTTGACACTTCGTTTCATCCATTTGGCACTTCGTCTCATCCAGTTGGCACTTCATTTCATCCAGTTGGCACTTTGTCTCATCCAGTTGGCACTTCGTTTCATCCAGTTGGCACTTCATTTCATCCAGTTGGCACTTCGTTTCATCCAGTTGGCACTTCGTCTCATCCAGGTGGCACTTCGGTTCATCCATTTGGCACTTCGTTTCAACCAGTTGGCACTTCGTTTCATCCATTTGGCACTTCGTTTCAACCAGTTGACACTTCGTCTCATCCGGTTGTCACTTCGTTTCATCCAGTTGGCACTTCGTTTCATCCAGTTGACACTTCGTTTCATCCAGTTGGCACTTCGTTTCATCCAATTGGCACTTCATTTCATCCAGTTGGCACTTCGTTTCATCCAGTTGGCACTTCGTCTCATCCAGTTGGCACTTCATTTCATCCAGTTGGCACTTTGTCTCATCCAGTTGGCACTTCGTTTCATCCAGTTGGCACTTCATTTCATCCAGTTGGCACTTCGTTTCATCCAGTTGGCACTTCGTCTCATCCAGTTGGCACTTCATTTCATCCAGTTGGCACTTCGTTTCATCCAGTTGGCACTTCGTCTCATCCAGGTGGCACTTCGGTTCATCCATTTGGCACTTCGTTTCAACCAGTTGGCACTTCGTTTCATCCATTTGGCACTTCGTTTCAACCAGTTGACACTTTGTCTCATCCGGTTGTCACTTCGTTTCATCCAGTTGTCACTTCGTTTCATCCAGTTGACACTTCGTTTCATCCAGTTGGCACTTCGTTTCATCCAGTTGGCACTTCATTTCATCCAGTTGGCACTTCGTTTCATCCAGTTGGCACTTCGTCTCATCCAGTTGGCACTTCATTTCATCCAGTTGGCATTTCGTTTCATCCAGTTGGCACTTCGTTTCATCCAGTTGGCACTACGTTTCATCCAGTTGGCACTTCGTTTCATCCAGTTGGCACTTCGTTTCATCCAATTGGCACTTCATTTCATCCAGTTGGCACTTCGTCTCATCCAGTTGGCACTTCGGGTCATCCATTTGGCACTTCGTTTCAACCAGTTGGCACTTCGTTTCATCCATTTGGCACTTCGTTTCAACCAGTTGACACTTCGTCTCATCCAGTTGTCACTTCGTTTCATCCAGTTGGCACTTCATTTCATCCAGTTGGCACTTCGTTTCATCCAGTTGACACTTCGTCTCATCCAGTTAGCACTTCGTTTCATCCAGTTGGCACTTCGTCTCATCCAGTTGACACTTCGTTTCATCCATTTGGCACTTCGTCTCATCCAGTTGGCACTTCATTTCATCCAGTTGGCACTTTGTCTCATCCAGTTGGCACTTCGTTTCATCCAGTTGGCACTTCATTTCATCCAGTTGGCACTTCGTTTCATCCAGTTGGCACTTCGTCTCATCCAGGTGGCACTTCGGTTCATCCATTTGGCACTTCGTTTCAACCAGTTGGCACTTCGTTTCATCCATTTGGCACTTCGTTTCAACCAGTTGACACTTCGTCTCATCCGGTTGTCACTTCGTTTCATCCAGTTGGCACTTCGTTTCATCCAGTTGACACTTCGTTTCATCCAGTTGGCACTTCGTTTCATCCAATTGGCACTTCATTTCATCCAGTTGGCACTTCGTTTCATCCAGTTGGCACTTCGTCTCATCCAGTTGGCACTTCATTTCATCCAGTTGGCACTTTGTCTCATCCAGTTGGCACTTCGTTTCATCCAGTTGGCACTTCATTTCATCCAGTTGGCACTTCGTTTCATCCAGTTGGCACTTCGTCTCATCCAGTTGGCACTTCATTTCATCCAGTTGGCACTTCGTTTCATCCAGTTGGCACTTCGTCTCATCCAGGTGGCACTTCGGTTCATCCATTTGGCACTTCGTTTCAACCAGTTGGCACTTCGTTTCATCCATTTGGCACTTCGTTTCAACCAGTTGACACTTTGTCTCATCCGGTTGTCACTTCGTTTCATCCAGTTGGCACTTCGTTTCATCCAGTTGACACTTCGTTTCATCCAGTTGGCACTTCGTTTCATCCAGTTGGCACTTCATTTCATCCAGTTGGCACTTCGTTTCATCCAGTTGGCACTTCGTCTCATCCAGTTGGCACTTCATTTCATCCAGTTGGCACTTTGTCTCATCCAGTTGGCACTTCGTTTCATCCAGTTGGCACTTCATTTCATCCAGTTGGCACTTCGTTTCATCCAGTTGGCACCTCGTCTCATCCAGTTGGCACTTCGTTTCATCCATTTGGCACTTCGTTTCAACCAGTTGGCACTTCGTTTCATCCAGTTGTCACATCGTCTCATCCAGTTGGCACTTCGTTTCATCCTTTTGGCACTTCGTTTCAACCAGCTGTCACTTCATGTCATCCAGTTGTCACTTCGTTTCATCCAGTTGTCACTTCGTTTCATCCAGTTGGCACTTCATTTCATCCAGTTGTCACTTCGTCTCATCCAGTTGGCACTTCGTTCCATCCAGTTGGCACTTCGTCTCATCCAGTTGGCACTTCGTCTCATCCAGTTGTCACTTCGTTTCATCCATTTGGCACTTCGTCTCATCCAGTTGGCACTTCGTCTCATCCAGTTGGCACTTCGTCTCATCCAGTTATCACTTCGTGTCATCCAGTTGGCACTTCGTCTCATTCAGTTGGCACTTCGTCTCATCCAGTTGGCACTTCGTCTCATCCAGTTGTCTCTTCGTGTCATCCAGTTGGCACTTCGTCTCATCCAGTTGGCACTTAGTCTCATCAATACACCATCCACTGGCCTCCGAAATGACATATTCACTTCGTGGTGTTTTATAATATATACTAGACGGTTGCATCGGTTCCCTGTGGGAAATACCCGAGTCTTCGCTTCGAGAAATTCGGAAAATCCACGTTATAAATCAGCCGCCAAGGAGCGTGTGTTGAGTTATCATCTGCTGAAACCACGCGCACCTGCATCTCGTAACTAACTGTCTGTCGCAGTCGTCGTTATAAGCACGTCTATATATCAATCTCGCTAGCCAGGGGTTGTAGTAGTACCAAAGAGTGAATGAAACAAAGAGGCACCACTCATGCATGTTTTGCGCCTAAAAGTGAGGCTAAGCATTTAACAGCGCCATCAAGCGATAAGGTTGGATGACAACCGCAGGGGAGGTGACTTTTCTGATTTACTACTAATATTTTTTTTCTCTGTATTCGTTCAAAGTTTGCCCCCTGTAAAAAAGTCATGTTTACAAACTATTTATTGTCTTTTTTGTAACACATTTTTTACAATAAAATGGAGAGATATTCAGCAATATTCTATTAGTACATTTTAATTTGATCCGTAATTAGAAAGCTCTAATTAGTACCTTGGAGAAATCTCTGTATAATAATGTGTCTACTGCTTTGATGACAGAGTTCGCGCGCACGCAGGCACGCACGTACACACAGGCACGCACGTACACACAGAAGACTAACTGTTTCACAAAATAACACAATACATGCTGTCAGTCCATTCAAATCAAAAGGATATGTCAAACCAACTTAAAATCGCCTTCAAATTACCAAAGGAAATGTGTCTGTGACAAAGCAAAATGAAATTTCATACACTACATTAGTACATATACGTAAGTGTGAACAGGTTTGTACCCATCTACCACTAGGCACACCCCTCACCCCCCCCCCCAACTGCACAAAAGGGTTGTGGTTGTTTTTCATAAGAACAATGAAGTCCAGAGATGGGCCAGAAACAAATGCTGATAAATCGTCAATTAACCTTTGCTGTTTGACTGCTACACTTTCCTTCTTTTTCTTTCTTGGCTGTCTTGGCGTATTTTTGTGCAGTCTTTTCCACTGTTTAAGTAGCCTGTTTTTCTGCTGAATGATGTTCAGCACATCACGTATTGCAGCTTTGTGTGGTGTCATCTGCTTGTCTGGCTTAGCAGCTGATGATTCCACAGCATCTGAAGTTGAAGGTGAAGATGATGGTGCATAATATCCAATCATATCTGAAAGTACACACACACGCACACGCACACGCACACGCACACGCACACGCACACGCACACGCACACGCACACGCACACGCACACGCACACGCACACGCACACGCACACGCACACGCACACGCACACGCACACGCACACGCACACGCACACGCACACGCACACGCACACGCACACGCACACGCACACGCACACGCACACGCACACGCACACGCACACGCACACGCACACGCACACGCACACGCACACGCACACGCACACACACAATGAAGTGGAGTAAAACAAATAAAAGCAAGACAAGGCGATCCAAAACGAGAACAATAAAGCAAAAATGAATATAAACAAAAGGTGCAATTATATACAGTAACTTGTCAACTTTAGAGGATGTGGACGCGTTTCCCTGCTGGTTGATGCGGCGGCACACAGGAAAGCTGATAGTGAAGTGGTGATGTACAGAACAGCAAATGGTAGTAGTCTGTTCCACATTCTATGTGGAATGGCAAACCACATTCTATCAAGACTGAGATTTCTGCACCTACTATTACTATATGTCTTCTGTCTGTTAAGAATTGCTGTATTCAATTGATTGCACCATCCCCCATACCACGCGCCATGTCAGTGCCGTGTCGCTGTGATTAGTACGCTGTGCCGTCACTCCGTCTTCGTGCCTCCTGTCAAGGCCGTGTTGCTGTGACTTACACGCACTGACGGCACTCTACCTCGATACTGGTTCCCAGTGCACCGGGCGTCAACAACCTTGATGTAATGTAACATTGCGAATCAGTACGATTGACCCTTCGCTGCGCGTCGCATGTATTATGTTGAGGCTGCGGGCGGCTCATATGTATGCTTTGTTGTGTTGTCGTCCAGCACGTTAAATAATCTTTGTATAGCTGCACCTGCAAAATGTCAACTGGTAACAGCCACATAAATGGTTCCAGTCGGCAATTATGGTGGTGTGACGACTATCTACTACACCTGGTTGATTACACCACTGTATGTTGCACATACAGTGTGTATGCCTAGTAGTGCCCTGCACGGGCCGGGCTTTTGGTCCAAGCCCGGCCCGGCCCGCAGCCCGCGGGCCGGGCCGGGCCGGGCCGGGCCTCAACATAATTTCAACATAATTTCAACCGGTTTGTGTGTAGGCATTGCCTACACACAAACCGGTTGAAACAGTGAGGACTGAACGATTTTCGTACGACAGAAATAGCAATGACCACGTTTGAATAGTTCGTCACATGGGGTCCATACATTCAGTAAAGTTCGTTCATCCCCCCCCCGGTTTATTGCACGTTTTTGGTACCACAGTGTCAGAAAGTATGTCTACTTTTATTCATGTTACCAGGTAAGCAATTAGTCTTAAGCATGTTCAGTTTAATAAAATATGTACCCTCATTTCCCTCATCATCCGGTAGCTGAGGAGGTAATCCCTTTTCCCTTTTATGTTTTGTCATTGCTGAATATTCTTAATTTCAGCATACATTTCAAGACATCCAGGTTGGTATGCAGTTTGCACCTGTGCGAGCAATGAGAAAAGTGGAAATATCCAAGATGGCCGCGTCATAATCGTTAAAATCAACTTATTATCATATCTTCACCACCAGATGATATACAGAAATAATTAAAATATCTTTTTATGTGTTATCATACATCAGTAATTCGATTTCCCCATAATTTTTTTTTTAACAGAGTAGAAACCAAGACAGAAACGTGAAAGTAAACTTTTTTTCATATTTTGGCAACAAAGTAAGACACAATTATTAAACCGCATTTTAATATGTTGTCCTATATGAGAACTTCGTTGCCAGCATACTTATTTTGAAACTATAAATGTGTCACGGTGTTTTATCATGATTTGTTTGAGGAACAAAACATCGTAATCAATGCTAATAGAATGAATATGTTTGGAATCAGAATTGACACATATGTTGAAGGTGGGCCATATATACATTAAAATATATGATTTTCGGTATGTCGGCGGCATGTTCGTCTACATGACATATAGGGTGCCTTTAGGTGGCTATCCTGTAAAGAAAAAAACTGTAAGCAGTAAAACGTTCAGTTTTATCTGTGGACTCGGTCCCTGTTAATGTTTACGATCTGCCAGTGACGGTGGCAGTGGCCGCTATAACCTTCTGCGCAATTCCGTGGAAAATGGTCATCCATTTTCATTTGAAATATAACTTATAAACTGTCCTATTCAATGGAATGTGCGTGTTCCCGGTTAGTAATGTGGATATGGGCGGGTCTTGTCTTTTACGTTGTACAATATTAAATGGTTGCTACGGTCACGAGTTCAACAGAACAGTGTGTCGTTGAAATGTGATATGTATAGGTGTTATAAATAATGTACACAATGGGGCGTGTGGTTTTTTCCGAAGAGACACCAACATTTGCATAATCAGGCGATGTGTGGGTTTTTCCTACGAGTAAAATTTTTTTTTTAAATAAGGATTGTGGGTTTTTCCTACAAGTTAAATGAAAGCTAGGAAAACAATACTTCGCAAACATAAATTTAAACATGGCGAAATATTAACCTGTAGGTAATATATATATATATATATATATATATATATATATATATATATATATATATATATATATATATATATATATATATATATATATATATATATATATATATATATATGTGTATGTGTGTGTGTGTGTGTGTGTGTGTGTGTGTGTGTGTGTGTGTGTGTGTGTGTGTGTGTGTGCGTGCGTGCGTGCGTGCGTGCGTGCGTGCGTGCGTGCGTGCGTGCGTGCGTGCGTGCGTGCGTGCGTGCGTGCGTGCGTGCGTGCGTGCGTGCGTGCGTGTGTGTGTAAAAAATATTTCGATGAGAGGGACATCTTTGGCGAAGAATTACGACGCTATTAACTAGTAAAGGGAATAAGGGGCAGGAGGGGATAGAATATGGGATAGAAGGGGAAGGCGAGGAAGTCGGGGAATAAGTGGAAGATGGGAGGGGAGAGTGGGAAGAATTGGATGAAGAGGAAAAATGGGAATAAAGGCAAGAAGGGAAGAAGGGGATGGGGAAGAAGAGGGCGAAGGAGAAGACGGGGAAGAGGGGGAAGTTGGGGAAGTTGGGGAAGAAGGAGGAGAATGGGAAGAATGGGATGAAGGGGAAGAAGGGAAAGACGGGGAAGTCGGGGAAGAAGGGGAATTTGGGGGTAAAGAGGGATAATGGGAAGAACGTAGTGAACGGGAAGAAGGAAAGTAATGGCAGAAGTTGGAAGGGAAGAAGGGGAAACCGGGAAGATGGGGGAAAGGGAAAGAAGGGGGAAGGGGGAGAAGAGGAATATGGGGAAGAAGGGGAATAATATGAAGAACGAAGAAAGAGGAAGAATAAATAATACGTTTGCAACTGTGTATTGCATGTTAAATGTGCTCAACAATGGTCAGCAGTGAACCGGGTTGTGGTAAGGGTTAGAGCTACGTGCGTCATCAAACTAACCGCACCGAGACACTGTAAATCATTTGCTGATCTCATCTACCACACCACTAGAGGCCGGGAACCAGCTGTCACTATATTTCCATTGTTGGCGATCGTCACGATATATAGTTTCTCCGTCTCTGCACTAGTAATACAACTAGTTGCGAGAGTGTCGTCCCGCTAGTTGTTGCAGCCACATCTTGTACACCCTTAATAGTTCACTCACTCACTCACTCACTCACTCACTCACTCACTCACTCACTCACTCAGCCACTCTAAATGTCTTTATATTTATGATATTTTTTCTCCATCAAAGTTAGCGTTTGGGACCAGCTTGTGTTGATGGATTGGAAACACTGGCACTGACACAGAAAGAGGAGGATAAGATACAAGTAGGAGTTGGAGAATGTGTTAATGCGGGATGACATAAGGTGGATGGTTGAACGGCGAGAAAAGATTGGAACGAAGAAGCATTTGAAAGTGAAGTTACATGTGAAAATGTTGCGATGAGCGGGACAAGTCTGGCGAGGAATTACGACGTTATTAACTGCGTAAGATGAAGAAAATGAAGACGAACAATTATATGGGACCGTGTGAGGAGTGTTCAGTCGGCAGTCGGCAGTCGTTTAATAAAATGTCGTAGCCGCTGTTCCATTTACTAACTCCACCCCGACATGACATACTTACTACAGTAAGAGCTGGGGTGTTCGCAGTCGAGAACAGCAAAGGGAAAGGCAAAACAGCGTAATGTTGGGGCTCGCGAAACCGATGCCGAGAGAAGCGGAGAAATATGATGGACACTACGTTTCAAACAAGCCTAGTTTATTTTACGACAAGGAAAGTAACAACGTGAATAGCAGCATATCAGCCCATATCTGAGGTTTGACGACAGCGTAGTTTGGGGTGAAGCCTTTGTTTATCGTCTTGTTTTTACAATTACATTCCTAAATTTAGCTTCTACTTTGTCAGTTCATAATTCAGACAACGGTATGCTTGCACCAAACGTGCCCATACACTTATTTACTTGATATGTTGCGGTTTTTGATAGGCCTGCCTTTTATGATAATATATCGTTGTAGGCACCTTACAAAACATTTGACATTATATTTTTCGAGAAGCTGACAGAGTATGCTTCAAGTCCAAGGGAGCGTCCGTGTTCAAACTATTCAACTATCATAATTGGATCTACAAGATGTTACGTTTTTGCTCCATAATCGATGTGTTTGAAAAGTGTATAAATGCCGGTAGTCACTCTAGCGCAGCTCAGAAGAGGAGACTCCGATACGTTTGGACGATTTTATTTGGCTAAATCATGTAAGAATAAAATATATATTTAAACAAGTTACGTTATTTCTTTATATATTGATATTGTCATGAGCAGGATAATGTGTTGTAGCCACTTGGGCACAAATCTATATTCGGCTTGCTGTGCCGAAGGTTTTGCGTGTTCACGGGACAATGCAGTTCACTTGCATGTGATCTGAATTCAGAAGTGTCCCTTTACAGCGCTGTTTTTCAGAGACTACGCATGCGTCGGTGATCTTGATGTTCGTCTTCTTGATTCCGATGTGCGTCACAAATTTAGGAGCTGTTCTGGTAAGTACCTCTGGAGATAACAAACCAAATTGTTAAGTTGTGTAAGGCAGTGGTCTCATGGATACAAAGTATGGGTCAATTGTAAAACAATAGCGTATAGTTTATCATTTCATAAAACTTTTTGGTCAGAATCAGTTTCAT
>OY759274.1:21993456-22038456 GCA_963662155.1 Lamellibrachia columna
ACGAACGATACGTGTAACCGAACTAGCTGCATGTTTACAAAAGTAGTAAGTGAACATTACGTTTGACTCGAGTGATAAGAGCAACATAACAATAATTCGTGCCTAGGCTGTAATCTGGCTAGAAACACTCTTATGATACCACTAACCGGTGTTTTGTTCCCAACGGATGAATGCCTGGAACGATTTGCTATACGCGACTGTGTATACACATCCACCATAAATCAATAACTCTACTTCTCCGTTGTTTTGGCTTGGGATTAAAGGGTTAAATACAAGCCTTCATTTTCCAGGTGTAGATGTCACCGATGTGACAAATATATACACAACGTATTACACAAAATTATTTGTAAACATATGTTAAATGGAAATAACTAAATAACCCTTACGAATGGGGATTGCTTTTCCAGATATTTTTCTATTTTGTCGCAATTAATAATTTAAGATATTTACATGAATAACAATTTTATCATAAACACACTTATGAATAAGAAATGGTACTAATTTTTATGCTATACATCTTTGTTAGGTTAAGCACATTTGAGACATGGAACACTATATTATGCAGTTTGCAATATAACCCCTGTGTTTAGCGATGTTCTAGATTCACCTAAGTGAAAAGAAATGCTACCAAGCATAGATGGGTATTTCGGTTTTTCGCGTGATAAACAAGAGGAGATAGTTTGTATAGGATCACATACCTGTTTGGCCGCCAACGAAGGCGCTACACACGAGGATCAGTGTGACAACGGCACGCATCGTGTTCTTCAATCAGTCAAAATACTCACTGAAATGTGTAGACAAAGGCGAGTAAACCACGAGCTGCAGCACAGTAAATTCATATTTAACAAGAATGTTGCAAGATTTAATAAGATTTAACAAGACTGCCATCCGAAATTAGACCTACCAACTCCAATGCAAGAAAAACATAGGTGTAACCCGATTTACCTATATCTAAGTTGCCGACATATTACATGACATATCCTGAACATAGTTGATATTATTAAATGCACTACACGCTTTTCAACATTACATACCATGGCTTAAGCAAAACCTTACCTGTTTCACACGTGGAACTTGATGCTTGGAGAATGAGACTCTTCCCGACCTGATACACTCATATCAGTTGGCTATTTTTATACCATTCGGTCACATGCATCATACGTGTCATACACCGTCACGTGAGCTACTATTCGGATAATTATATCTTCTGCCTCGGTGCCAATTTTATTTGCATTCAAATACGTGTACATATTTCAACTGCAATGTGTCACCATCGTTGTGTTGTGAAAGACAGCGAAGTGACACAGGTGATACATGTCTTCAATGAATGGCTGTATGAATGCGGCGGTTGGTTTGGGGGGTTCTGACTGCAGCAGTCTGGCTTCGGGGCGGTTTGAGGCGGTCGGGTTTCGATAACTGGATTAGGGCCATACGCTTTTCTCTCACATATATATTTCTGAAATAAAAAAAATGGGTCGTGTGGTATTCCACCCATTTAATAAACCAACATAAGGCGTTACCTTGGAGGTGGTTCTTTGGAATATTAATGAATAAGACAATAAAGTGGTAATGACTTTAATACTAACACAACTATTATCAACCTGTGTAAGTATGCGCGTATGGGGAGTGTATACATGATGTGTGCGCGCGTGTTCACTTCCACACAAGTATATGATACAGAAACGATATATACGCCATTATTGCAAATTAAAACGCGTTCATACAAAACGAATAAAGCCAAACTGTGTTTATTATTTTTACTATAACACAATGTTCACGTAGGTAATACACGATTCAATCATCGATTTACTGTTTCTTGCTGAGAAAGACGGACATTTCCTATTATGAGTTATTGGCGTAATCAGGGGAGCCATGGGTGCCCGGTTGACCCATTTTTCAAACTGGCACACATTTGGTCAGCCAGACATCCGCTTTTTTCAGCCTTCATTTTCAACCGGGCACCTCTTTGCTCAGCCAGGCACCCGTTTCCCACCGTGCATCCTCTTTTCAAAATCGTGTATAACTGTGCAACCAAGGAGAGGGAGATTTACGAAACCATGATGATACGCGAACATAAATCGTAACAATAAAGGTACATCGCAGTCACCGAAATAAACATGTCTATATGTCAAGTAGATGAATAGCATTCACACAGGCGTAAGATTGTCCCATCAAATTAAAGTCGACTTGTCGCCTGTTGCTACCAGCGCGTTTGACAAACTAGTTTATGGTGTTTAAAACGTCCAGTGGCTCTAAGACAAGGACAGTAACCAAGACAACAACAAGAAAACGTAGAGAGTAACCAAGGCAATAATCCGAAAAAGTGGAGGGTAACCAAGACAACAACCAGAAGACATGGATAATAAACAAGACTACAACCAGAAAACTCCAAGCATTCACAAGCTAATGTCTCAGATACAATCTCAAAATTAAATTGCAAGAAAATACTATAATCACAGAGCTCTCGAGGAGGACAAGCAAAATACAGCACCATGCAAGAGATTGAAACAATTAAAATAAATGTTTAATTGCTGTCGGTGCGCATAGCCAGAAGGAAACTGTACCCAGATTCAACAAGATAATCATCGAAAGCAAGACATTCCATATGGTAATTCTACAGGGAAGCCGTTGCTTTATTGAATGCAACAATTTGTAATATATTTGTAGATGTCAATTTAATTTGTAAACATATTTCCACTACTAGCATTTCCTCAACCAATAGATAATGTATTCCATTATGTTATTGTCGTCAGTGAAACATTGTACTTGTTCATATCCAATCCACAGTGTCATTTTAATTAATAACTGTCCCTTGTACCTTCTAGTTCTACTACATTTGTCAATCATAAAGAAGATATTTATATCAGCAACAATGTAACCATTCAATATTAAACAAACTTCTTGTTGGCCTTCTTTAAATGTCCTGGTATATCGTGTTGTCAAATCACGCACTCACAAAAAACTTATTTACACTTTCACATTTCCAAACGTACTGTTATATCACCCTTTAAAGGGGAACTGAAGCAATTTTGTGTTATGCCGTATATTTAAATATATATTATCTAACTATGCATTAATGGTAACAGATACCTGCTAATTTATGAGATAAACTGAAAAACTGATTTTGTTCGAGACAAAAATCGACAAAATACATCACTACGTATCGCCATCTTGTCGAAACGAGTGGTTTGAGTCGCGTATATCTAATCAATGTAAATTTTCGATTTTTTGCGATTTATTTCGTAAATAGACATTCTGGAGCGAAAAAAAAGATATGGGTCTCTGTTATATATACAAGTGTTTACACACGTCAACAAAATAGCGTTTTTGTTCGTCCCAAATTAAAAAAGAAATTACAACAAAACACGCAAAAAATCGTGGAAAACGCCACACTTCTCGAACACACGAGACGCTAACCAACGAGAATATGCGATAACGGAATACCGGAACTATTTTTTACTTGTTGACAAGATGGATGCATCGCTTGTGACAGTTTTACCAGATCTGCTACTAGCGATTAGTGGTTTACTGAACTTCCGTAATAGTTGTATATCTTTGGAGAAATGGAAACCACAGACGAAGAGTCTAGTTTGACAGGCCACACGGAAACAACCGTTGACAGTCGTAAAGTGTCACCGAGTGTGCGAGTCACGCTCCAGACTACAGGTCGGCTTCGCCTTTGTTGACGTTGGATTCAGGAAAAATTACAACAGCGCTTTGACTGTCAACGATTCCTGACTAGGTAATGTGATGTGGTGAACCTGTGGAAATTGCGTCCCGATGTCTGCGCACGTTTACGTTGAGTCATCAAGCTGCGCCGAGGAAGCTGCCATACCTAGGGCTAGGCTATGGCTATGCAGCACCGTGTGCCCGACCACGTTGGTGCTTGCATCACCGTACCAAGGCGAAGACGATGATTTTGTAGTGATATGCACAAACAGAGCGGTGCTAGATGTTGGTCTGCTGTCGTTGCATGATTTGCGTGCCGACTCATTGATTCGCCCTATAGCTAGCAGGTCAGTAATTCAATTATTATCGAATCATTGCCATTTTAATAATCTTATTTTTTCTGCATATTTCTTTTACCTAGCCCGAGGGCGAGATCCGAACTACAATGGCAATGCAAGCAGGCTTTTCTCTTTATTTTGTATCTAATCTAATGAAGTGTACCGTGACTGTAAGTAATTAGTGGAGGTTTCTGAATCCTTAACGCCGGAGGCCATGTGTCTGAACGACTTCCGGTTGCGCGCGCAGCCAATCAGAGCGCCCCCTGATGGTTGTAGGAACACCACAAACCGTGCGCAGCGTCCCCTAGCGACGGTAGGAGTACCGAAAGATAACCAGTAGTCATCGATAGTGGACATAGGAACAAAGAATATACACGTAATATCACCCACCCACCCACCCCACCCCCACGACAACACGTGACCTTGACGGAGTGACCAGTCCGAGTGGCGAGGTAATACTAAGTGGACGCCGTAACGACAGGAGTTAACCCGTAGCGTGACCTAATCTCAGCGTAGCGCTTCCTAGCGACTGACGGGAGGGCTGACGGGCGGGTAACAGTGGTCGTTGCTTGACATACCGACATACAGCTGAAGTAAGCAATAAACGTGTCAGGACACATAACTCCTACAGTTTACCCATAATTCCTACAATTTACCCATAATTCCCCTATTCAATAAGAGTACAAGCAAATGTTATTAAATATTTGAAAATAATGACACAATACTGTCCACAAACGTTAGACAGAGGACTCTAAAGTATATTGTCATACCGACGTACAGCTGACGAAAGCTATAAACGTGTCAGGACATGCTGCTGACGTATTCCGCATACAGAACAATACCAAATAAGGACGAAACCGATCGACTGGTAGTTGTTATCGCTAGGCAAGCCGCTGCATATGGAACTGGGACCCGACGAACACTCAGCGAGACATGTATACACGGGAACGATAGAACAGTAGGTAAAGTGAACATTTATTAAAATGTAGAGCTATGTAGAGCTATGTAGAGCTATGTAGAGCTATGTAAAGTATTATATATATATATATATACTCACGCACGATCCATCAGTTGAAACATCACGTTCCCGACTACTTGGAGAAAGGCTATCAGTTCTGCAGGCATGATCGACGTGACTGTTACCCTGCTAATGTCAAATAATGGAGCAGCCCCACTGTGGACAGTACCAGACACTGTTACCCTGCTAATGTCAAATAATGGAGCAACCCACTGTGGACAGTACCAGACACTGTTACCCTGCTAATGTCAAATAATGGTGCAGCCCCACTGTGGACAGTACCAGACACTGTTACCCTGCTGATGTCAAATAATGGGGCAGCCCCACTGTGGACAGTACCAGACACTGTTACCATGTTAATGTCAAATAATGGAGCACCCCCCCTGTGGACAGTACTAGACACTGTCACCCTGCTGATGTCAAATAATGGGGCAGTCCCACTGTGGACAGTACCAGACACTGTTACCCTGCTAATGTCAAGTAATGGGGCAGCCCCACTGTGGACAGTACCAGACACTGTTACCCTGCTAATGTCAAATAATGGAGCAGCCCCACTGTGGACAGTACCAGACACTGTTACCCTGCTGATGTCAAATAATGGAACAGCCCCACTGTGGACAGTACCAGACACTGTCACCCTGCTGATGTCAAATAATGGGGCAGCCCCACTGTGGACAGTACCAGACACTGTTACCCTGCTAATGTCAAGTAATGGGGCAGCCCCACTGTGGACAGTACCAGACACTGTTACCCTGCTAATGTCAAATAATGGAGCAGCCCCACTGTGGACAGTACCAGACACTGTTACCCTGCTAATGTCAAGTAATGGAGCAGCCCCACTGTGCACAGTACCAGACACTGTTACCCTGCTGATGTCAAATAATGGTGCAGCCCCACTGTGGACAGTGCCATACACTGTTACCCTGCTAATGTCAAATAATGGGGCAGCCCCACTGTGGACAGTACCAGACACTGTCACCCTGCTAATGTCAAGTAATGGAGCAGCCCCACTGTGGACAGTACTAGACACTGTTACCTTGCTGATGTCAAATAATGGAGCAACCCACTGTGGACACTAACAGACACTGTTACCCTGCTAAAGTCAAGTAATGGGGCAGCCCCACTGTGGACAGTACCAGACACTGTTACCCTGCTGATGTCAAATAATGAAGCAGCCCCACTGTGGACAGTACCAGACACTGTCACCCTGCTAATGTCAAGTAATGGAGCAGCCCCACTGTGGACAGTACCAGACACTGTTACCCTGCTGATGTCAAATAATGAGGCAGCCCCACTGTGGACAGTACCAGACACTGTTACCCTGCTGATGTCAAGTAATGGAGCAGCCCCACTGTGCACAGTACCAGACACTGTTACCCTGCTGATGTCAAATAATGGGGCAGCCCCACTGCGGACAGTACCAGACATTGTTACCCTGCTAATGTCAAGTAATGGAGCAGCCCCACTGTGCACAGTACCAGACACTGTTACCCTGCTAATGTCAAATAATGAGGCAACCCCACTGTGGACAGTACCAGACATTGTTACCCTGCTAATGTCAAGTAATGGAGCAGCCCCACTGTGCACAGTACCAGACACTGTTACCCTGCTGATGTCAAATAATGGGGCAGCCCCACTGTGGACAGTACCAGACATTGTTACCCTGCTAATGTCAAGTAATGGAGCAGCCCCACTGTGGACAGTACCAGACACTGTTACCCTGCTAATGTCAAGTAATGGAGCAGCCCCACTGTGCACAGTACCAGACACTGTTACCCTGCTGATGTCAAATAATGGGGCAGCCCCACTGTGGACAGTACCAGACATTGTTACCCTGCTAATGTCAAGTAATGGAGCAGCCCCACTGTGCACAGTACCAGACACTGTTACCCTGTTAATGTCAAATAATGAAGCAGCCCCACTGTGGACAGTACCAGACACTGTTACCCTGCTAATGTCAAGTAATGGGGCAGCCCCACTGTGGACAGTACCATACACTGTTACCCTGCTGATGTCAAATAATGAAGCAGCCCCACTGTGGACAGTACCAGACACTGTCACCCTGCTAATGTCAAGTAATGGAACAGCCCCACTGTGGACAGTACCAGACACTGTTACCCTGCTGATGTCAAATAATGGTGCAGCCCCACTGTGGACAGTACCAGACACTGTTACCTTGTTAATGTCAAATAATGAAGCAGCCCCACTGTGGACAGTACCAGACACTGTCACCCTGCTAATGTCAAGTAATGGAGCAGCCCCACTGTGTACAGTACCAGACACTGTTACCCTGCTGATGTCAAATAATGGTGCAGCCCCACTGTGGACAGTACCAGACACTGTTACCCTGTTAATGTCAAGTAATGGAGCAGCCCCACTGTGGACAGTACTAGACACTGTTACCCTGTTAATGTCAAGTAATGGGGCAGCCCCACTGTGGACAGTACCAGACACTGTTACCCTGCTGATGTCAAATAATGGGGCAGCCCCACTGTGGACAGTACTAGACAACACTGTTACCCTGCTAATGTCAAGTAATGGGGCAGCCCCACTGTGGACAGTACCACTGTTACCCTGCTAATGTCAAATAATGGGGCAGCCCCACTGTGGACAGTACCAGACACTGTTACCCTGCTGATGTCAAATAATGGAGCAGCCCCACTGTGGACAGTACCAGACACTGTTACCCTGCTTATGTCAAATAATGGAGCAGCCCCACTGTGGACAGTACCAGACACTGTTACCCTGCTTATGTCAAATAATGGGGCAGCCCCACTGTGGACAGTACCAGACACTGTTACCCTGCTAATGTCAAGTAATGGGGCAGCCCCACTGTGGACAGTACCAGACACTGTTACCCTGCTTATGTCAAATAATGGAGCAGCCCCACTGTGGACAGTACCAGACACTGTTACCCTGCTGATATCAAATAATGGAGAAGCCCCACTGTGGACAGTACCAGACACTGTTACCCTGCTGATGTCAAATAATGGAGCAGCCCCACTGTGGACAGTACCAGACACTGTTACCTTGCTGATGTCAAATAATGGAGCAACCCACTGTGGACACTACCAGACACTGTTACCCTGCTGATGTCAAGTAATGGGGCAGCCCCACTGTGGACAGTACTAGACACTGTTACCCTGCTGATGTCAAATAATGGTGCAGACCCACAGTGGACAGTACCAGACACTGTTACCCTGCTGATGTCAAATAATGGGGCAGCCCCACTGTGGACAGTACCAGACACTGTTACCCTGCTGATGTCAAATAATGAGGCAGCCCCACTGTGGACAGTACGAGACACTGTTACCCTGCTAATGTCAAATAATGAGGCAGCCCCACTGTGGACAGTACCAGACACTGTTACCCTGCTAATGTCAAGTAATGGAGCAGCCCCACTGTGCACAGTACCAGACACTGTTACCCTGCTGATGTCAAATAATGGTGCAGCCCCACTGTGGACAGTACCAGACACTGTTACCCTGCTAATGTCAAATAATGGGGCAGCCCCACTGTGGACAGTACCAGACACTGTTACCTTGCTGATGTCAAATAATGGAGCAACCCACTGTGGACACTACCAGACATTGTTACCCTGCTAATGTCAAGTAATGGGGCAGCCCCACTGTGGACAGTACCAGACACTGTTACCCTGCTGATGTCAAATAATGAAGCAGCCCCACCGTGGACAGTACCAGACACTGTCACCCTGCTAATGTCAAGTAATGGAGCAGCCCCACTGTGGACAGTACCAGACACTGTTACCCTGCTGATGTCAAATAATGGTGCAGCCCCACTGTGGACAGTACCAGACACTGTTACCCTGTTAATGTCAAATAATGAAGCAGCCCCACTGTGGACAGTACCAGACACTGTCACCCTGCTAATGTCAAATAATGGAGCAGCCCCACTGTGGACAGTACCAGACACTGTTACCCTGTTAATGTCAAGTAATGGAGCAGCCCCACTGTGTACAGTACCAGACACTGTTACCCTGCTGATGTCAAATAATGGGGCAGCCCCACTGTGTACAGTACCAGACACTGTTACCCTGCTGATGTCAAATAATGGTGCAGCCCCACTGTGGACAGTACCAGACACTGTTACCCTGTTAATGTCAAGTAATGGAGCAGCCCCACTGTGGACAGTACTAGACACTGTTACCCTGTTAATGTCAAGTAATGGGGCAGCCCCACTGTGGACAGTACCAGACTCTGTTACCCTGCTGATGTCAAATAATGGGGCAGCCCCACTGTGGACAGTACTAGACACTGTTACCCTGCTAATGTTAAGTAATGGGGCAGCCACACTGTGGACAGTACCACTGTTACCCTGCTAATGTCAAATAATGGTGCAGCCCCACTGTGGACAGTACCAGACACTGTTACCCTGCTAATGTCAAATAATGAAGCAGCCCCACTGTGGACAGTACCAGACACTGTTACCCTGTTAATGTCAAGTAATGGAGCAGCCCCACTGTGTACAGTACCAGACACTGTTACCCTGCTGATGTCAAATAATGGGGCAGCCCCACTGTGTACAGTACCAGACACTGTTACCCTGCTGATGTCAAATAATGGTGCAGCCCCACTGTGGACAGTACCAGACACTGTTACCCTGTTAATGTCAAGTAATGGAGCAGCCCCACTGTGGACAGTACTAGACACTGTTACCCTGTTAATGTCAAGTAATGGGGCAGCCCCACTGTGGACAGTACCAGACTCTGTTACCCTGCTGATGTCAAATAATGGGGCAGCCCCACTGTGGACAGTACTAGACACTGTTACCCTGCTAATGTTAAGTAATGGGGCAGCGACACTGTGGACAGTACCACTGTTACCCTGCTAATGTCAAATAATGGGGCAGCCCCACTGTGGACAGTACCAGACACTGTTACCCTGCTAATGTCAAATAATATGGCAGCCCCACTGTGGACAGTACCAGACACTGTTATCTTGCTGATGTCAAATAATGGAGCAACCCACTGTGGACACTACCAGACACTGTTACCCTGCTAATGTCAAGTAATGAAGCAGCCCCACTGTGGACAGTACCAGACACTGTCACCCTGCTAATGTCAAGTAATGGGGCAGCCCCACTGTGGGCAGTACCAGACACTGTTACCCTGCTGATGTCAAATAATGGTGCAGCCCCACTGTGGACAGTACCAGACACTGTTACCCTGTTAATGTCAAGTAATGGAGCAGCCCCACTGTGGACAGTACTTATAACAGGCTGTCATGCTGTATTACAGGCTGCCCTGCTGTATTACAGGCTGTCTTGCTGTATTACAGGCTGTCTTGCTGTATTACAGACTGTATTGCTGTATTACAGGCTGCCCTGCTGTATTACAGGCTGTCTTGCTGTATAACAGGCTGCCATGCTTTATTACAGGCTGTCTTGCTGTATGAGAGGCTGTCTTGCTGTATAACAGGCTGCCATGCTGTATAACAGGCTGCCATGCTGTATTACAGGCTGCCTTGCTGTATTACAAGCTGTCTTGCTGTATAACAGGCTGCCATGCTGTATTACAGGCTGTAATGCGCGCGATTACAGGAAAAAGGTGTATTTCGCGGAAAAAGGTGTATAAGCCCCCGCGCGCGCCCCTGCGCCCCCTGATGGTCAGATGGCTATGCTCGTCTCATTACTCTATGGTGGGGGTGGTGAGGTGTGGTAATCAGAAGGTAAAGTTGTGTGAAGTTGTATGAAGTTGTGTGAAGTTGTGCGAAGTTGTGCGAAGTTGTGTGAAGTTGTGTAATGTTGATCCTGACTCCTGACACATTGCGTCCACCATACTGTCCTCTGTCTTTCCTACCTCAAACCACACCCTTCCTCCTTACACATTGCTTCCACCATACTATCCTCTGTTTCTCCTACCTCCAGCCACATCCTGGCTATTTACACATTGCGTCCATCACCTGTAATTCAGCAGGGCAGCCTGTTATACAGCAAGACAGCCTGTAATACAGCAACACAGCCTGTAATACAGCATGGCAGCATGTTATACAGCATGACAGCCTGAAATACAGCAGGGCAGCCTGTAATACAGCAAGACAGCCTGTAATACAGCAAGACAGCCTGTAATACAGCATGGCAGCCTGTAATACAGCATGGCAGCATGTAATACAGCATGGCAACCTGTTATACAGCAAGACAGCCTGTAATACTGCAAGGCAGCCTGTAATACAGCATGGCAGCCTGTTATACAGCATGGCAGCCTGTTATACAGCAAGACAACATCTCATACAGCAAGACAGCCTGTAATAAAGCATGGCAGCCTGTTATACAGCAAGACAGCCTGTAATACAGCAGGGCAGCCTGTAATACAGCAAGACAGTCTGTAATACAGCAAGACAGCCTGTAATACAGCAAGACAGCCTGTAATACAGCAGGGCAGCCTGTAATACAGCATGACAGCCTGTTATAAGTACTGTCCACAGTGGGGCTGCTCCATTACTTGACATTAACAGGGTAACAGTGTCTGGTACTGTCCACAGTGGGGCTGCACCATTATTTGACATCAGCAGGGTAACAGTGTCGGGTACTGTCCACAGTGGGGCTGCCCCATTATTTGACATCAGCAGGGTAACAGTGTCTGGTACTGTCCACAGTGGGTCTGCACCATTATTTGACATCAGCAGGGTAACAGTGTCTAGTACTGTCCACAGTGGTGCTACTCCATTATTTGACATTAGCAGGGTAACAGTGTCTGGTACTGTCCACAGTGGTGCTGCTCCATTATTTGACATCAGCAGGGTAACAGTGTCTGGTACTGTCCACAGTGGTGCTGCTCCATTATTTGACATCAGCGGGGTAACAGTGTCTAGTACTGTCCACAGTGGGGCTGCTCCATTATTTGACATCAGCAGGGTAACAGTGTCTGGTACTGTCCACAGTGGGGCTGCTCCATTATTTGACATCAGCACGGTAACAGTGTCTGGTACTGTGCACAGTGGGGCTGCCCCATTACATGACATCAGCAGGGTAACAGTGTCTGGTACTGTCCACAGTGGGGCTGCACCATTATTTGACATCAGCAGGGTAACAGTGTCTGGTACTGTCCACAGTGGGGCTGCTCCATTACTTGACATTAACAGGGTAACAGTGTCTAGTACTGTCCACAGTGGGGCTGCTCCATTACTTGACATTAGCAGGGTAACAGTGTCTGGTACTGTCCACAGTGTGGCTGCTCCATTATTTGACATCAGCAGGGTAACAGTGTCTGGTACTGTCCACAGTGGGGCTGCTCCATTACTTGACATTAACAGGGTAACAGTGTCTAGTACTGTCCACAGTGGGGCTGCTCCATTATTTGACATCAGCAGGGTAACAGTGTCTGGTACTGTCCACAGTGGGGCTGCTCCATTACTTGACATTAACAGGGTAACAGTGTCTAGTACTGTCCACAGTGGGGCTGCTCCATTATTTGACATCAGCAGGGTAACAGTGTCTGGTACTGTCCACAGTGGGGCTGCTCCATTACTTGACATTAACAGGGTAACAGTGTCTAGTACTGTCCACAGTGGGGCTGCTCCATTACTTGACATTAGCAGGGTAGCAGTGTCTGGTACTGTGCACACTGTGGCTGCTCCATTATTTGACATCAGCAGGGTGACAGTGTCTAGTACTGTCCACAGTGGGGCTGCTCCATTATTTGACATCAGCAGGGTAACAGGGTCTGGTACTGTCCACAGTGGGGAGCTGCTCCATTACTTGACATCAGCAGGGTAACAGTGTCTGGTACTGTCCACAGTGGGGCTGCACCATTACTTGACATCAGCAGGGTAACAGTGTCTGGTACTGTCCACAGTGGGGCTGCTCCATTACTTGACATTAGCAGGGTAACAGTGTCTAGTACTGTCCACAGTGGGGCTGCTCCATTATTTGACATTAGCAGGGTAACAGGGTCTGGTACTGTCCACAGTGGGGAGCTGCTCCATTACTTGACATCAGCAGGGTAACAGTGTCTGGTACTGTCCACAGTGGGGCTGCACCATTATTTGACATTAGCAGGGTAACAGTGTCTGGTACTGTCCACAGTGTGGCTGCTCCATTATTTGACATCAGCAGGGTAACAGTGTCTGGTACTGTCCACAGTGGGGCTGCCCCATTATTTGACATCAGCAGGGTGACAGTGTCTGGTACTGTCCACAGTGGGGCTGCCCCATTATTTGACATCAGCAGGGTGACAGGGTCTGGTACTGTCCACAGTGGGGAGCTGCTCCATTACTTGACATTAGCAGGGTAACAGTGTCTGGTACTGTCCACAGTGTGGCTGCTCCATTATTTGACATCAGCAGGGTAACAGTGTCTGGTACTGTCCACAGTGGGGCTGCTCCATTACTTGACATCAGCAGGGTAACAGTGTCTGGTACTGTCCACAGTGGGGCTGCACCATTATTTGACATCAGCAGGGTAACAGTGTCTGGTACTGTCCACAGTGGGGCTGTTCCATTATTTGACATCAGCAGGATGACAGTGTCTGGTACTGTCCACAGTGGGGCTGCACCATTATTTGACATCAGCAGGGTGACAGTGTCTAGTACTGTCCACAGTGGGGCTGCTCCATTATTTGACATCAGCAGGGTAACAGGGTCTGGTACTGTCCACAGTGGGGAGCTGCTCCATTACTTGACATTAGCAGGGTAACAGTGTCTGGTACTGTCCACAGTGTGGCTGCTCCATTATTTGACATCAGCAGGGTAACAGTGTCTGGTACTGTCCACAGTGGGGCTGCTCCATTACTTGACATCAGCAGGGTAACAGTGTCTGGTACTGTCCACAGTGGGGCTGCACCATTATTTGACATCAGCAGGGTAACAGTGTCTGGTACTGTCCACAGTGGGGCTGTTCCATTATTTGACATCAGCAGGATGACAGTGTCTGGTACTGTCCACAGTGGGGCTGCACCATTATTTGACATCAGCAGGGTGACAGTGTCTAGTACTGTCCACAGTGGGGCTGCTCCATTATTTGACATCAGCAGGGTAACAGGGTCTGGTACTGTCCACAGTGGGGAGCTGCTCCATTACTTGCCATTAGCAGGGTAACAGTGTCTGGTACTGTCCACAGTGTGGCTGCTCCATTATTTGACATCAGCAGGGTAACAGTGTCTGGTACTGTCCACAGTGGGGCTGCTCCATTATTTGACATCAGCAGGGTAACAGGGTCTGGTACTGTCCACAGTGGGGAGCTGCTCCATTACTTGACATCAGCAGGGTAACAGTGTCTGGTACTGTCCACAGTGTGGCTGCTCCATTATTTGACATCAGCAGGGTAACAGTGTCTGGTACTGTCCACAGTGGGGCTGCTCCATTACTTGACATTAACAGGGTAACAGTGTCTAGTACTGTCCACAGTGGGGCTGCTCCATTATTTGACATCAGCAGGGTAACAGTGTCTGGTACTGTCCACAGTGGGGCTGCTCCATTACTTGACATTAACAGGGTAACAGTGTCTAGTAATGTCCACAGTGGGGCTGCTCCATTATTTGACATCAGCAGGGTAACAGTGTCTGGTACTGTCCACAGTGGGGCTGCTCAATTACTTGACATTAACAGGGTAACAGTGTCTAGTACTGTCCACAGTGGGGCGTGTCTAGTACTGTCCACAGTGGGGCTGCTCAATTACTTGACATTAGCAGGGTAACAGTGTCTGGTACTGTCCACAGTGTGGCTGCTCCATTATTTGACATCAGCAGGGTGACAGTGTCTAGTACTGTCCACAGTGGGGCTGCTCCATTATTTGACATCAGCAGGGTAACAGGGTCTGGTACTGTCCACAGTGGGGAGCTGCTCCATTACTTGACATCAGCAGGGTAACAGTGTCTGGTACTGTCCACAGTGGGGCTGCACCATTACTTGACATCAGCAGGGTAACAGTGTCTGGTACTGTCCACAGTGGGGCTGCTCCATTACTTGACATTAGCAGGGTAACAGTGTCTAGTACTGTCCACAGTGGGGCTTCTCCATTATTTGACATTAGCAGGGTAACAGGGTCTGGTACTGTCCACAGTGGGGAGCTGCTCCATTACTTGACATCAGCAGGGTAACAGTGTCTGGTACTGTCCACAGTGGGGCTGCACCATTATTTGACATTAGCAGGGTAACAGTGTCTGGTACTGTCCACAGTGTGGCTGCTCCATTATTTGACATCAGCAGGGTAACAGTGTCTGGTACTGTCCACAGTGGGGCTGCCCCATTATTTGACATCAGCAGGGTGACAGTGTCTGGTACTGTCCACAGTGGGGCTGCCCCATTATTTGACATCAGCAGGGTGACAGTGTCTGGTACTGTCCACAGTGGGGCTGCTCCATTATTTGACATCAGCAGGGTAACAGTGTCTGGTACTGTCCACAGTGGGGCTGCCCCATTATTTGACATCAGCAGGGTGACAGTGTCTGGTACTGTCCACAGTGGGGCTGCTCCATTATTTGACATCAGCAGGGTAACAGTGTCTGGTACTGTCCACAGTGGGGCTGCTCCATTATTTGACATTAGCAGGGTAACAGTGTCTGGTACTGTCCACAGTGGGGCTGCCCCATTACTTGACATTAGCAGGGTAACAGTGTCTGGTACTGTCCACAGTGGGACTGCCCCATTATTTGACATCAGCAGGGTGACAGTGTCTAGTACTGTCCACGGGGGGCTGCTCCATTATTTGACATTAACAGGGTAACAGTGTCTGGTACTGTCCACAGTGGGGCTGCCCCATTATTTGACATCAGCAGGGTAACAGTGTCTGGTACTGTCCACAGTGGGGCTGCACCATTATTTGACATTAGCAGGGTAACAGTGTCTGGTACTGTCCACAGTGGGTTGCTCCATTATTTGACATTAGCAGGGTAACAGTCACGTCGATCATGCCTGCAGAACTGATAGCCTTTCTCCAAGTAGTCGGGAACGTGATGTTTCAACTGATGGATCGTGCGTGAGTATATATATATATATATATAATACTTTACATAACTCTACATAGCTCTACATAGCTCTACATAGCTCTACATTTTAATAAATGTTCACTTTACCTACTGTTCTATCGTTCCCGTGTATACATGTCTCGCTGAGTGTTCTTTGGGTCCAAGTTCCATATGCAGCGGCTTGCCTAGCGATAACAACTACCAGTCGATCGGTTTCGTCCTTATTTGGTATTGTTCTGTATGCGGAATACGTCAGCAGCATGTCCTGACACGTTTATAGCTTTCGTCAGCTGTACGTCGGTATGACAATATATTTTAGAGTCCTCTGTCTAACGTTTGTGGACAATATTGTGTCATTATTTTCAAATATTTAATAACATTTGCTTGTACTCTTATTGAATAGGGGAATTATGGGTAAATTGTAGGAATTATGGGTACACTGTAGGAGTTATGTGTCCTGACACTTTTATAGCTTACTTCAGCTGTATGTCGGTATGTCAAGCAACGACCACTGTTACCCGCCCGTCAGCCCTCCCGTCAGTCGCTAGGAAGTGCTACGCTGAGATTAGGTCACGCTACGGGTTAACTCCAGTCGTTAGGGTGTCCAGTTTGTATTAGCTCGCCACTCGGACTGGTCACTCCATCACGGTCACGTGTTGTCGTGGGGGTGGGGTGGGTGGGTGGGTGATATTACGTGTATATTCTTTGTTCCTATGTCCACTATCGATGACTACTGGTTATCTTTCGGTACTCCTACCATCGCTAGGGGGCGCTGCGCACGGTTTGTGGTGTTCCTACAACCGTCAGGGGGCGCTCTGATTGGCTGCGCGTGCAACCGGAATTCGTTCAGACACATGGCCTCCGGCGTTAAGGATTCAGAAACCTCCACTAACTACTACTGTATTTTAATATTGTGTCTGATTTTGTGTTGAATAACATTGATGACAATAATAACATGAGGGTTTATTTAATTCATTATGTGAATATATATATATATATATATATATATATATATATATATATATATATATATATATATATATATATATATATATATATATATATATATATATATATATATATATATATATATATATTCTTAAATGTTACCGTAATCGTGATTGTAATAATGATTGTAATCATGACTACATTAGTAATTGTGATTGCAATAATTACTGTAATCATGATTACATTAATATTCGTACTTGTAATCACCCCTCTCTGTAGCACACCACAACACCTTGTTGTTTGGTTCAATGTAATCATTTAAATAACAATAATTAACTACTGACAGTATATGTAATGTTCACAGTTTTGCAACTATTATGGTAATTATGGAATTAGTGCTATAAACTAACCCTGAAAAATTATATTTCAGGCTCAGGAAAGGCAAGACAAGTAGTCTCATCCTGCGATGTGGGAAGGATCTGTGATGTATATTCTAAACCGAATTGAATTGATGGAAAGTCTAGCTATGGAGATTGACCTGACACAGGTGAGTGTACTGATAGTCTGATATAGACAAATTGTGAGGCACCCACAGTATGCAGCAGGTCGAAAAACAACCTGGAAAACTAAAAAAATTCCCACTAAAATATTAATAACTGAATGATGTGAATGCCTTCTTATCCATATCCCACTTCTGTCAACAAAATGTTACTGCAGCATCTTGCATGTCACTACACACAATTTCATTTATATTGAGACCAACATAAAATATATCAACAGTTTATTCACATAGAAAAACAATTACCAAAGAAATAAAGCTAACTAGAACGACTGAAACCAAGACTAAACATTGACTAAAAAACAGTGACTTCTACCACCGGGAAATACAACCTGGAACATGGATATCACAGTTACACACATCATTATTATGCCACAACATATCAAATATACTGGTAGTTTAGCTTAGGAAATAATTAATCTTTATAAAGCCAAGGCATTTTAACTGTTTCACCATCATCATCTGTACCAATGGCAATAGACTACTTGTTTTGATTGGACAGTAAATGTACACCAATCATGTGTAACAATATTACTTGTTCTGACTGACAGTAAACGTACACCAATCATGCATACCAATACACTACTTGTTCCTACCAACAGTAAATGTACACCAATGATATCATTCTGGAATCTGCACCATTTCACTACTTCTTCTGACAGTAAATGTACACCAATCATGTGTATCCAATATACTACTTGTTCTGACTGAATCTACTACTTGTTACTACCGACAGCAAATGTAAACCAAGCGTCTCATTCTCTACCAAATACACTACTTGTACTGACAGTAAATGTACACCAATCATATGTATCAATACACAACTTGTTCTGACTGATAGTACTTGCACACCAACCATTTGTTCCAATACACTACTGGCACTAAATATACACCTATACACTACTTATTCTGACTGGTGCAGAAAAGTGACATAAGTTTTTCTCACGAATGACAAACTTCTTCTCTTTCTCATAGGTGTCGGAGCTGCTTGAGTCACCCTCGGTTATGTCGCTGTTATCACATAGTGTGCATCATCTGCACCAATGTCTTTATTCTCACTGAATCTGATGGAAGCTTCACATAGGAGTAGTCATGATCAACGTTCATTGGTGCAATAATGTCATCCGTGACTACAGCAGCATTTGCGAAGTGTCACACTTGAAATATCGTTACCGGATCGATTTGCATTTCAACATCAGTTGTATGTGGTGCCACAGCAGTAGTAGCAGTGATGGCACTAAAGGTGACATCCGTAATGTAAAGATTGACGGCATCACCCGTAGCGCTGGATGCTTCAAAACTAGTACCTGTACTTGTACGAGCCAATGGTGAATCCTTCATCTGAAAAGATTACACATACAGTGACTTGAAAATTTTACAAAATTCATCTTTTGCATAATAAAAATGAATCACAATGTGAGAAACTTTCTCTTGTATATATTATTTTTAGAATATAAGAGTGCCAGTGTCATATAGAATGTATAAAGTAATCAACCACATGGAAAAGCATTTTCCCTATGGAGCCATGTTAATTCAACCAATGGGTCTTTCACTGATCTCTTAATGTTTTTAATGAATCTGTTTGGTCAGTTTGACGAATGCCACTGGTAACATAACCAAACGCATGTAACCAAAATTGTAGCATCCTAGCTCCAAAGTGCATTATATTATCTAATCAACATTGCACTGTTTTCAATGGGCCAGGGAGGTCAAAATTCTATAAGGGGTCCAAATTCCATAACAAAATATGGACCCATAGGTACACTTTCTATGGGGTTCCTCGATTTAGATAACATAATGCATGAATATTGTTATTGGACCAAATGCAGATCTATGCTTGTGACATCTTTACCTTATAAATGCTGCACGCACACACACATACCTGCCCACACGTATATATATATATATATATATATATATATATATATATATATATATATATATATATATATATATATATATATATATATATATATATGTATATATGTATATATGTAAATATATATATATAATTATTAGGTATTATACTGAAAGCATCTGCTAGATAGTATGGTGCATGGACAAAAGCCCCTCCCAACAAAAGCCCCACAGACATAAGCTTGTTTCAATTCAATTATACTGTTCATGACTGTTGCTGTAGTACACAGAGACAAGATATTGTCATGAATATACTTCAGGCATGTGGTCAATTCCATTCCGGAATTGGAACTGACCCTCAATTCCAGTTCCGGAATTGGAATTTACTTTTTTTTTTTTTTATTTATTTTTTTTTTTTTCAATAATTTCTTTTTTGGGAATTGGAATTGATTTTGTTGGAATTATTGACTTGATACTATTGATATTTACCCTTATATTTACTTATATTACTTTTAAAATCATATTTGTCTGCTATTAGCATGTCATCCTGAATCTGGTAACAGCCAGGAAGTTATCAACATTACAGCATAGACTCTGTCTACTCTGGTATTGAAACATTGTGACCAAGAACAATATAATCAAGCATTTGCATCAAAAAGAAATACTAAGTTACTGTAACAGACAGTAAAACCAAAATCAGACCATTCAGGCCTCATTTTCTTTCTCAGTGTAAAAGGTTTATTTACAGAGATTGCCAATTAAGGGCACCTGCCTGCTCATTCCCTTTGTGTGAGAGAATGCAGCCCCTTGTTTATCCAAGCCTAATGTTCAGCCCACAAGTTTCCCTTACTAAACATGTCACTGGTCACCTGTACAATGCTGTTACATGTGGCTGTAGGGTTTGCCCTTTGTAGTAATTAAAAATGTCCCCATGGAGAATACATGTTGGAGATTAGGATGTTGAAGACTCAAACTTTCCAGTACATTTGATGAAATATCAATGATACCACAACTGATAGCGATATAAATCTGCCTCCTAGTATATTTGCTCCCCCCCCCCCCCGGACATCATCCCCTTTTTTCTATGATAGTTGACAAGTGAAAATCAGTTTGCAGTTTTATCATTATTACTACAATAACATAACAAACAATGACAAGTCGAAGTCACTTTAGCCTAATGCAATGGCCTATCCCCTGGAGTGTGTATGAGATGATCTTGTCACCAGTTGTCTTCCAGGTATCATTGATAGTCAGATCAGTGGTGGAAGATGGGTTCCAGTGGTGGAAGATGGGTTCTTGTGGTGATGCTTCCACAAACAGTGGTTTGGAGTGCCCCTGGTATTAGCTGCCTTAATTTTCAGGTCCTCACGGACCTTGGCAACTTCTATCTGTGCCGTGTCACCATCATGGTTGCAGGCAGTCTTGTTGATCACATTCTGGATCTGGAGATCAGATCAGTGACCACAGCACCCTTGCATGATCAGGATCGACGCTGGCTTCACTCTCATTGAAGAGTAATCTTGTTGGTCCCCCTTCTTGGTGTAGGAATGACACTCAAAACATAGCTTCTGACCTCCTCAGATGCTAGTAGTAATTTCCATGGTGAAGTTTTAAGTGAATTCCGACAACTCTGGCTTGTGCATCCAGTTTTATAGGAAAATGGAGTCACTCCAACTCTCCATGGTAAATGCAATTCAAAAGAAACCTTGTTGAGATGGCTTCTTTAAAATATCCTCAATTGTCCTAACATGTCCAGGTCCTAATCTCACTGGCTTCTTCCACAATTGCAATAAAGATAATCCTTTGATTACAGGATCATCTCCAACTACATAAAGTAATTTACTTGGCTGATCTGGCACAAAGAACATTAATTGCAATTAGGGTAACATATATCTTGAATTCATGTTCAGAAATAAAAAAATAAGTTAAAAAAACATTTCTTTAAAAAAAACTTACAAATAATCCAGAAGATACGGACAGGGGGCAAATGTCAAGATTTTGAATAAGGCAAGGGACTAATTTCTGGGGGGCAAGTGACAAAGGGGCAAATGTCCGGGAGGGGGGCAAATGACCTGGACCCGATATAAACAGGGGAAACTGTTCAAAACTCGGATTAATGACCCAACTGTCCAGGGCTGTCCAAAATGTCTGGTTTTGTTAGCAAAAATCCAGGAGAGGTGTCGCAGCAGAAAGTACATATGAAATGGCTGGATGCCATTTTAAAGTTTTTTTTATGGTAAACTTGATATATATGTGTGTGTGTGTGTGTGTGTGTGTGTGTGTGTGTGTGTGTGTGTGTGTGTGTGTGTGTGTGTGTGTGTGTGTGTGTGTGTGTGTGTGTGTGTGTGTGTGTGTGTGTGTGTGTGTGTGTGTGTGTGTGTGTGTGTGTGTGTGTGTGTGTGTGTGTGTGTGTGTGTGTGTGTGTGTGTGTGTGTGTGTGTGTGTGTGTGTGTGTGTGTGTGTGTGTGTGTGTGTGTGTGTGTGTGTGTGTGTGTGTGTGTGTGTGTGTGTGTGTGTGTGTGTGTGTGTGTGTGTGTGTGTGTGTGTGTGTGTGTGTGTGTGTGTGTGTGTGTGTGTGTGTGTGTGTGTGTGTGTGTGTGTGTGTGTGTGTGTGTGTGTGTGTGTGTGTGTGTGTGTGTGTGTGTGTGTGTGTGTGTGTGTGTGTGCATTTAACGAACAATAATTGTGCACACGTGACAAATAAAACTGTGTTAAAACGAATTGGATTTGAATTTTTCTTTAGCCTAGGATTTTAACAGTTGGAATTGATTTTTTGCAAGGCGGAATTAGAACTGATTTTTTTGAATTGACAAAACAGTTGCCCCCTCCCCCCACGGTATTCATTACAGTGTTATCAGTCGACTTAGAATAAAATGTACTTAATACATCTCTTTATGAACTTCCGGATATTCGGTTATTACATGTGGGGTTTAATCTGATCAATAAAGCAAATTAATTTTATATAATTTTGCCTTATTGTCAAGTCACAAGAATTCAGACAGAAATTGTAAAGTGTCATTATAGAAAGCAGACATGTAATCTGACAGTGTTCAACTGGGTAGATGACGATGCCTTAGTTAGTTTCCTTTCCAGCTAGACATTGCATGGGTGAAATGCATTTTACTTAAATATTTAAATACTTTTAAAAAGTTTTTGTAACTGCATTTGCACTTAATCACAATGAAATTATTTGTATATTTAAATATTTCCATAAAGAATTTGAAATGTAAACAGCAACAGTAGGCTTCTGTTGCACTACAGTCTATACTGTCTTTTGGTCGTGTTTCTCCCATGCATCTAACCCCTCCAGGCTTAGCCTTACGTTTGCCGCTCTAGGCATTTAGAACACAGGAGTATGAGACTTATTATGACTGTCAATAAATAATATAAAATTATTTTCTTGAATAATTTTGCCTAGTACATACGCCATGGCCCATGTTATAAGGCTGCAGTATATCATGTAGCACTTACTGAGTTACTGTTATTGTTTTGAGTATGGCCACGTATTGACGGTACGTCTGATCACGTCGAAAATAAATCGGCGGATTGGAAAACACTCGTAATTATATCAAACTATTAACACTTACTCGCACTTTATTGTATTCATACATTTCGATTTACTGTGGGTCATATATATGCTGACGTTGAAGCACAGCTGTGCTCATTGGGGTGGAACTATATTGTAATCGTAGTGATAAGTCACAATGGTAACGGTAATCCAATTTACTAACCTGGTTTCGGCTCGTCGCTTCCTACGCATCAATCTGCCCTCTGATATCTGACGTTTCCTTGTCGCAGAATAGTCTGTAGATGCATGATCATATGCGGAAAAAAAGTTCTAAGATGGAACGGTGTCTTTGACCAAGAATGACATCTTAATGCTCACCGTCTGTCCTTGCTCATTACATACGTCTTTTGTCTTGTATTCTGCATCGGAAAAGTGGTCACTCGCAGAGCCTGCGGCTGGCGGACACGGCAATTTCCGCATTTGCAACAACCTTTTCCGCTGCAAATTCTTCCTCGGAAGTCGATCAAAAGTTTTTTCCTTGCATTTGTAGTACTAGTTGATATATCCAGGAGCCATCCAGTGCACAACAATTTTCTTTTTATTCGATTTTCCATGCGTTTCGGCCGTTTATCCGAGAGGTTTTTACTGTGTGAATGCGGTGCCAGGAGCTCGTACTCAAACCACTCTGCCGCTGAGCCCCCCGCAGAGCAATATGGCGCCGCCCAGCGAAGATAATGGCAAAGTTAAAAAGGATATTACACAATTACCGTGGCGTTGCGCCCATCATATAAGGGTGATATATACTGTAAATGGTATGTTATTATGTTTGGGCTATGGTTGTTCGAGTGCTTCACCCCCTTTAACTTCTGTCAACACATATTTACTTGATTGAACTAATACCCTATTCTACGTCCGTTTATATAGCGTAATTGATCAACGCTAAGTGTACACATATTATATTACCAACTTTATTTTATGCAGCATTAACTAAATAACATCATGCATTTTTTCAGTATTCTTCACGAATATTCGCTTAAATGTTGTGTAACGCCTCGAGAATAAATTAAAAAAAATCGTCGTCTCAGTGCCGTGTCGCAGTGATTTACAAGTTCTGACTTCATTATGCCCCAGTTTCTGATGTCAAGGCCGTGTCACCGTGACTTACAAGCCCAGACGTCACTCTGTCTAGTCTGTGTCTGGTGTCAAGGCCGAGTCGTCGAGATTGACAGGCTCTGACGTCATTCTGCCGCGGTGCAAGTTCCGAATACTGCGTGGTTGGACCAATTGTGGGAACACTCAACAATTATAGTGCGCAAACACGAAGAAATTGTGAAATATTAAGACATTGTTAATTACTATAAATATATATGTACAGAGGTATATGATGACAAACCAATTAATGTATTTTGAGGCGTAAAAAGGAATAGCAGGTACGGGAAACGTGGAATGGTTTGACTTCTTCCAGATATATGTTCAAATGTAGATGTACATGGTTGGGGAAGGTCGGGTATATTGGACCATCCGCTATATTGGACCATGGCTATATATCTCTAACTACGATACCTAAGGTAACGTGGCTCCGTCTGCCGACTGACTTTGAAATAAAATGTTCATCGAAAGTAAAAAATGGCGGACTACTCCGCGATGACTTCGAAAAGGTGAGCATATATTCGTTTTTCCACCTTCTGATGTAAAGCCTGTGTGTGTAAACAAAGTGATGTGGGACAATAGTTTGTAACGCTTCAGCTAACCGAGGCACATGGGCGATGAAATAAGTATTTAAACAATGAATGACGACGGTTTAAAGAGCGAAGTTTCACTAGCTTTGTAGATATCTACGTATGGGTTCATCAATGTGTGATCCGCTATATTGGACCACCGATCCGTCATATTGGACCAACCGTATTGCAAGCTGCGATACTTCATGTGTGGGCAAACGATGGATGATGACAAGATACTTGACGGATAATACTGATACTTTCGTTTAATAAAGTTCTTTACACTTTTGTACCCAAAACGATTTTTTATATTAGCAATTTTATTATTGAATCCATTGATTACTCATTTGTGGGAATTTCAGATCATCATACAATGTATAAATGCTTGCAGGCACAGAACCTCTTGACATTTTGATCGTTATTCCCTATGTCCCCATTTCCTAAACCAACCAGCAAAAAAAATATACCCAACGAAAAGATCAATTGAATTGACCGCCCGGTCCATTGTAACGTAAAAGGTGGTTCAATATGGACGAATGGTCGTCTATATTCGACCGGTATGCCATAATCCATATTTCTAATTTTCGAATGGTCGTCTATATTCGACCGGTATGCCATAATCCATATTTCTAATTTTCTCCCAAATGCCTGGTCGAATAGTTGCCATATTGTATCCATTGGTGTCTATCACTGACGAGTGTCAAATTAAATATTAGAAAGCGCAACATTAATAGTTTCCTTTGATAGTGGTCCAATATACCCGACCTTCCCCTAATATCAGAATTTGCTGTTTTTTGTGTGAAACTAATCGTGTTGTCTTTATGAGCACATAATAGTGTGTTTAATATATTGGTGTCGCGGGATATCTATCAAGTTGTGTTCTAGCTAATATAATTTGTAGTCTGCTTATTTGTTTCTTTGTCCTTGGGGTTTCTTTCAAAGTGGCTGCTACTGTTCCCTGTTCTCTGGTGTGATTGTAACATATGGCTAGGGCATTTATCTCGATTCCTGCTCGGAAATTGTAATTCATGTTGAACTTTGTTTACTAAACTTTCCCCAGAATGTTTAAGCGTTTATTTGTAGGTTTTCTAGGGGACATTGTTATTGTAAAATGTATCCTTGAATTGATTTTCATATGCCTGATAGCTTGTAATTGCGCAGGAGTTAAATGTATGTGTATGTTTTGACAGGTGTACATAAATGAAGAGAGGTTGTCTGATACAACACTACTAACCTGCATAGAAGTGTGATTCTCTTCTCGCGAAAGCACAATTGTCGTGACCAACCGTCCAAAAATCGACTCTACTGACACACGAGCAGACGGCCCTGTCTACTAACGCGTCGAGTTAATCATTGTAGACAGGTATAAGCGAGCGTGACGTGGCAAGCACGTGACACTATCTGAGGACAGAAGGGACCACCTTGATGGTAGTTTGGCTTTGATAATATAAATTGTGTTACCGTCGGATTTACCCATTTGTGTATTTAACCGACGCCCCAGATATTACTTATGCAGTGTTAAATGGCGATGTACCACGACGAAAAGAGACCACACCGATTAATGGCTCTACACAGCCCACATTGATTTTGTGGATTTTAGCTGACTACGGATATGTGAAAGATGCAGTAGACTAGTAAAGTAGGGTAGTTGTTGTGTAGATAGAGCACGATATGTAAAAAGGGACTGCTTCACATTAATTCGATATATAGCAGGAAGCCAGAGTACCTGTTAAAGAAGTGGTAGTGATGGTGAAAACCGAGGCGCCATGAGTAATATACGTGCCAAACAATTTTATACTCGGTGGAGTTTAGCCAAGTCTCTTTTAGCAGTGTTATTTAAGCGAATTACAATAGTCAAGGCGGCTACTAATTAGTGTTGTTGGCATAGTTTTAGCAATAGATATAGATAAGTGACGCCGAATTCGACGGATATGATACAAACAGGATTTGCATACTTGAGAAATATGCTGGCGAAAGTTGAAGTCACTGTCAAAGACAACACCTAGATTATGAACAGTATCTGATGGGAATGTATCACTGCCAAGCAGTTTAACTGGGAAATGGTTGATGACCCTATTTCGTTGTTGCTTAGTGCCAATAATAATAAGGTCTGTTTTATTTGGATTAAGCTTAGTTTGCTTGATTCCACCCAAAACAAGATGTCATTGAAACAATCGCTTACAGTCCCTACAGATTCTTGTGCATTTAATTGTGAAAGTGATATGTAAACATGTGTGATGACTGAGATTATGATTAGTAATGACATGGCTGAGAGACGTAGTATATAAGCTAAATAGAATATGGCCAAGGACGGGTGATCCTTGCAGCACTCCGAATAGAAGGTGTTGTGGGCAAGATAATTTACAAGATATGTCAAGGCTTTGGTGTCTGTCTGAACAATATGATTTGAACCACCAAGAACTGTGCCAGAAATGGCAAACCAAAATGTATAGGAAGGCGTTGTAAAAGGATTAAATGATCAAGTGAGTGCTGTGACTTTACTATTTTCAATGTTGTCAATTATATCATTCGGATTCGTTTATATGCAGACTGAAGATCATTTGATAAGTGGAGTTTATAAATATATTCTTCAAGGCGATTAGCAACTACTTTTCGAATACTTTTTACAGAAAACTGAGATTGGGGATAGGACGATAATTCTTTAGGTCATTTGAGTTTGTTTTTTAATAAGAGTATTTACAAGAGCTTGTTTGAAATCCCATGGAACAACTGCGCCCTGCATTGAAATGTTTATGATAGTAGTAATTGGAAAGATCAGTTGATTGCTACAGCTTTTGCTTGCAGGAGGACGATAGAGACATATAAAATTAGCAGATATAGATTAATGTTTTATAAGAATACATATTACCTCAAAGCAATTAAAGACCATTTAGCCAATTAGATCGTTGTAGTAATAGTCATCATCAACATAATAGTCATTATAACCATCATCATCAAAGTCGTCACCATCATCATAGGTTGTCTTTGGACGGACTGGAAGCAGCAATGTGTATAAGTTCCCGCCATATTAAAAAAAGAACAAAGAATCTACAAAGTGTTCTATTCTTCGTTTAAGACACTACCGCACAATACAAAGGACAACCAAGAACAAACTGAAAAACGAATAATGTCAAAGAATAAATTAGAAAACTAAAACACACATTATATATATATAAATATTATTTGGATATTTGTTTGGTATTTCTGGACCTATTAGCTGGCGCGTAGGCAGTGGTAGTTACGTCCAGTGTCTGTAGACGGCGAAGGCATTCCAGGCACTCGTCAGGGAAGTAGTTCCGGTCAGCACTAACAATGTATAAATATTGGGTGGTTCCGTTAGTACTCCAGCTGCAGCCATACCAGCCGCTAGGATACATCACGTAACAACAGCCGCGTGTAGGACGATGATGAGACGTTTCCAACGTGAGTCGCTCACTTCCGTCAGACCGTTCTCTTCATCCGACGACTGCGGCGAGTGTTCGACGAGCTTACTTTCGTCCGACAATTTGCCTAAGATGACGGGTGTACATTCTACTACCGGGCGCTTCTCATTCGCGTCGACCACGACGCTGACAACGATGTTGACAGCGACCGGCACCAGAAGCAGATATATGGGTCGTGACGACATCGACCCGACGATGAAACACAACGGCAAGTCAATGACCGGTTGGTGTATCTCCAGCAGCCTCCACGCGACAAAGCACACAACACCAGCGACAGAGACGATTACAAGTAGTTTCATCGTGCGCTTGAGATTCTGACGTAGCAGCGCCATCTCGAGATCGAATGTGAACATCGTGATCACCTGACGGGTGACGACTAAAACCCCGCAGGCGATAAACAAAACGCCGCCGAACAACAGGAGGTTGAGATCGTAGCGCCCACACTGCAGGGTCAACGTCTTAGCTTGTCCAATGTTGAACACCACCAATGGCCACAGAGCAACCGAGCCGAGGACACAGCACAGAGAGACGTCGACGACACTCGAGTAACGTAGGAAGAGGCGGATCGTGTCCCAGCGGACGGGGAATCGACTGCGGGTAGTTATCCAGAAGATGTAGACGTAGGAGAAGAAGCCCACCGCCAGTAGAACGGCCATCAAGGACGAGAACCTCTGAATCATCGGCAGCCACATGTCGCCATCGGCGTCCAGGTTAACGATTCTCTCTTCGTAGTTGTTCCACAAATCCAAGGCCGTAGTCTCGTGAATCTCCCTGAGTCTCAATTACAACTGAAAAGTGACGATTGCATAAGTTGTTTTTAAATTTAGTTTCAGCAGAAGTCTAGTAAGAGCTGACATCGTAATGTGAGGTAAATAGCACACTCCTCACACAAACACCAATTACTATTAACATATCAGCCTACGACATTAGTAAATACAATCAGTTTACACGCAGTTTACAACCTTCAATAACAGTATTGCCACTACATTAAAGTTAACAAATTAATTCTAAGTGGTCTGTTTGCTTTATTATTGAGCAGCATGGCCGTGAAGTTGAAGAGAGAGTTTTGAACCGTGTTTTCTGCAACATAGAACGATACGTCTATTGACTGCTCATGTCGTCGTTCTCTCCTGCAGAAATCTACTCCCAGTATTTTGTCTGCACGATGTATACTAAGCTGTGTTTCGTCAACGTGACCATCTAGTTCCAGATGCCTAGACGTCTCGAGCGCATCACCAATGGGTACTCCTTGGCAAATGCCCCTTTTCTGCGAGTTTGAAGCTATTTTCATTTAGGTACCAGTTACTAAATTTTGCATGCCACTTGGGTGAATTTTCGGCCACCCATGTTTCCACGACAGAGTCATTGTGAAGCCTTATGGCAACATCATCTCGTCATGGCCAAAACAATATCATCTCGTCATGGCCAAAACAATATCATCTCGTCATGGCCAAAACAACATCATCAAAACAAACTGTTTTTTACCACTAGCTAGCCATCTTGTCTCAGGGGAAAAACTGAATTGTTAAGCATACTCGTGAACAGAGACGCACAAAATTCATTAAAAGAACAATGGACCTCCGAAGATCTATAGTAGAAATGCCTTGCGTTATATGCATTGATTATGATACAGTGATGGTTAAAACCTTTTTGTCGATTAATAATCATAACTATTTAACTCAAACATAATTTTATAAACGCATTTTACACTGAATCAATGATTAATTGCAAGTAACAAAAATGACCTTAACCAGTATACGTTTGCTTGGCAGAACCCCTGCTAAGATACACACACACACACACACACACACACACACACACACACACACACACACACACACACACACACACACACACACACACACACACACACACACACACACACACACACACACACACACACACACACACACACACACACACACACACACACACACACACACACACACACACACACACACACACACACACACACACACACATTTTGGTATTTAGGTAATGTGCACCCATTGTGTGTAGCACACATGATGTAGAATTATGTCGTAAATAAATATAATTAGCTTGGCATTCTTTTTGTTCGGTTTTGTAATATGTGCACACAGCTGATCTTCGTTACTGAAATCGTACTTACACATCCTAATACCTTACAGGTGGTCCCACTATCAGCCCAACAGTATTTCCCAGGGTCACCTGAGTTGCATATAAACATAATTCTTAATTAGATAGACATTCATTGCAAATGTATATAGTTATGTTATCATTAATACTATTATTATTGTTGTTGCCGCCGCCGCCGCCGCCGCCGCCGCCGCCGCCGCCGCCGCCGCCGCCGCCGCCGCCGCCGCTGCTGCTGTTGTCGTCGTTGTTGTTATCGTCGTCGTCATTGTTGTTGTTGTTATTATTATTATTAAAATGGTAGCACATGACCTGTAATCCCTGTATCAATTACACGATTTTGTTAGTATAAATAGATTCACCTGCACATTCCAACCTGGTGTGGCGGGTGTGGGACGAAAATTCCTTAGGGCACTGACTATCTGGACAATGGCCTCTCCGGACATTTGCCCCGTTGCTTATTCAAAATATATGTACACTTGCCCTTTCATTAAAAAAATGGATACGTATGATATTTTAGTGTTGCTGTGAATATTGTTGTTCTGAATTTCGGTAGATGTTTTTTAAATATTTATATAAATAACAGTTACAGATTACATAAAACTGTTATATTCCTGAATACCTTACAGTAGCACATGACCTGTAATCCCTGTATCAATTACATGATTTTGTTATATTCCTGAATGCCGTACAGTATCACTCGTACTACCATAAGTCTTCGACAGGAACGAAGGACACCAGTGCGCATATGTTACATTAGGCATCTAGACACAAAGGTGAGACGTGTCACAGTATCGACCACTACGTAAGCGTTATTTTGGATTCTACAACGGCTACCCGTGCTGATATCCACTCGACGTCCACAAGCGTGTGTTTAACACAGGATTATCAGAACGAGGCTGCCGTGCATTATCTGGTTGGATATATAGCGGTAATAAGACTACCTGATTAGTCTAGAGCATTCCCGTTATATAACGGTTAGTTACCACTATAGCACACTTTTTCACTTCCTACAAGTTGTGCACATGTTAAATGTAGATATGGCATTATAAAATATTAAATACTAGAAGTAAACATGTTACTGCTTGTTCTCTTTGTTTTAATTCCAAATGTGTTTATGTGTGAATTGCGTTGGGGGCCGGATGTGAGAATCTATGGGCAACATTTGCATAACAAGATTTAACAAGGTTGCCATCCCAAACAGCAAGCTCCAGATGGCAAGTGGACAAGGAAGCCATTGGCTTATCGAGAGTCAAAAACATTTCTCATCCATGTGTAGCCTGAATCCTACATGGCGGCTGACAAGACTTGTGTTCCCTTTTGGCAAGAAAACGGCTAGGTATTTACAAATAGACTTTCATCTGGTGAGCGAATATTGCCAGAATACAGGCACTCGTGACGTAGGATTATCTGACAGTATGGCGCAGTCCATGAAATAAAGACGCTGTGAGTTCAACAAGGTTTTCCTAATAAACCACTGGCATGGTATTTTTTATTGTAATTGCAGAGGGTTATGTTTTATTAACTTTAAACGAAATCCAAATAACTAGGACTTTCAGTTTCGTTTCAGTTTAACATGTTTCCAAAGTGAGAAGAGTAACAGTAAGAGTTGATTTCTATTCACAACGTCAACAGTGTCCATGGCTAGATAAAAAAATATTTATCATCTTTATCATCTCAATTTGGATAAAGTTCGAATTAATCCTGATACATAAAAACAAAGTTAGCAAGGATTGATCATCATACAACACATCACATGGAGTCAATATATAAAAAGCACGTCGATCAAATGTTCTTGCTAAGTCGATAAGATTAATTGGCTTGTGGGTTTCATAGCTGCAGTCCAGTACGCGAAGACACCGAAGGCGTTCCAGGCGGTGGTTAAGGTAGAAATACAAGATAACAAAGCCAATGCATTAATGTCAAGCGACGCCATTAACACCCCGGATAATGCCATGGCCGCCGTCATGACAAACCACGTGATAAGTCCCACGTGCATGACGATGATGAAGCGTTTCCATCTGGAGTCGCTCACTTCGTCCGGCGACGATTGTGGCGTTTGCTCGCCGAGTTTGGCTTCACAGGAAACTTCGACTATGACGACGCCTGTCGACTGTAGTATTCCGCATTCCGTCAGTTGACCCGTGGTCCGCGCTACGACTACGACGCCTAGAGCGATGTTAACAACAACCGGCACGAACAGCACATAAATGGCACGTGACGTCACACCCCCCGTGAAAAAACACATACAAATTGCAAAATCTGGCACGAATCTGATAAGTAGACACCATAAGACGAAACAGGCAACACCGACGACAGAGACGTCTCTGAACAGTTTCAGCGTGCGCGAAAAGTTCTGATTTAGTAGCGCCATCTCGTGGTCGAATGTGAATAGTATGACGGCCTGACGCGCGAAGGCACCAACACCGCTGGCGACGATCATACCGCCACTGAACATAACAGAGTCGACATCAAAACGGGCGCACTGCAATGTTAAAGTCACAACACTTTTGCTGTGGAACAACAAATATGGCCGTAGAACGTTCCAAGCGATTGCAGCGCACAGAGACAGGTCGATGACACTCGAGTAGCGCAGGGTGAGACGGAATGTTTCCCAGCGGACGAGGAATCGACGGCGGTCAGTTATCCAGAAGATGTAGACGTTGGAGAAGAAGCCCACCGCCAGAACGGCCATCAAGAACGAGAACGTCTGAATACTCGACAGCCACACGTCGCTCTCTGCCTCCATGTTAACGGTCTTCACCTCGCAGATGTACCTATAGTTAACCGACTTGTGGGGTACTTTCCGTGCCGTCTACAACTGGGATACATGGGATATATATATTTATATATATATATATGCATATATATATATATATATATATATATATATATATATATATATATATATATATATATATATATATATATATATATAACATATATATATATATATATATATATATATAAACATATATATATATATATATATATATATATATATATATATATATATATATATATATATATATATATATATATATATATATAAACATATATATATATATATATATATATATATAAACATATATATATATATATATATATATATATATATATATATGCATATATATATATATATATATATATATATATATATATATATATATATATATATATATATATATATATATATATATAGTTTCAAAGTGCAGATTTTAAACAGAGAATCAGTTATTAAACAGTGCAGATGGCTAGATGTTAAACATATTATATATATATATATATATATATATATATATATATATATATATATATATATATATATATATATATATATATATATATATATAAATATATATATATATATATATATATAATATATATATATATATATATATATATATATATAGATATATTACTGTTTCTATGTTTAACATCTACCCTTTCGAACTAAAAGGCCTGGTCGAACGAAACATGGTACGTGACAAAAATGTTAAACCAGTGTTCATAATTATATTCAGCAATACTCAATTGGCGAGTAGTACGAATTATAAATTTACGACCCATTGCATAATTAATTATCCGCAACACTCGTTACGAGTATTTATGCTAAATTATTCTGATGCTTTGAGAAAAAGCAAGCCGCGGCACGATTTAATTTAGCAAATTCGTACAGAGGTCAAGGACCATTGTCACAATTTTTTAAATGTCAAGGCCGTTTGGTTTCGCATGCAATATCCGTCGCCCCAATAAGCGCGTTTACAGGAGACGATATGGGTCAACGAAGGGTGATGTTTTTCAATGGTGAAACGTGGGATGCTTCTGGTTGGAAAAACCACGGACGACTGGACGACGACGTCACTTCAACGTAGGATCACTTCTATTTTAAGCGACGTCGTCCCGATCGTCGCTTCCGATGTTATATCGACGTACAGTTTAAAGATTCCTTCTCCGCACATTTTTGCTCGCCTCGTTTCAGACTAATTTCGCGAACAATCGAACATATCTACCCCGCGACAGACTAGCTCGTTTGGCAAATGTCTTTTTTTAGAGTTGATGGTACCATCGGACAAACTATTAAAATAAATTTTGACCCTATCAGGTCAAAGTGCAACAAAAAAAGGTAAAAGTGTTCCGGCTACATCAACTAAAAATAAGTGTATTCATACTTACGCAAGTTACCAGATTTAACGATCAAAGTGAATTATTTCGATGGTTTTAACAAAACAGCGCACTCTTTTTTATTAAACCGACTGCGCACATTACATGAACTATTCATACACTGCAGATCTAAACATTAACGATACTGATCTGCGATAGGTTAAATTGGTTGAGGACGGATTATTAATCGAGGCAATCAAGCTGCAATCTGGTCGCATGCACCGGTGGCATTGATATCGCCTCGTTCAAACAAAGCTCAAGTTGTTTCACCAGGAGCAATATATGGTGCTTTGTTGTTACACGTCCCTTTCAATGTGTCACATTAATACATCATTCGTTCCATCCACAAAAATCACAGCGACAGCTCACTAAGCTCAGTATACGTCTCGTTAAAAATTTAAAATAGTGGATACAGGCAATGCACGCAGGCCCTAGAACTGGCTCGCTAAAGCAAATATACAGGGCATCAGTAGTAAGGTGATGCAGATAGGATATACCAAAGTAATCCATCTCACACAAGTCATAAATAAGTGGAATAACAGTGTGAGAAACTAACATAACTAAATATAATTCAATAAACTGAATTAAAATATAGCACACACACCGTGCCGTCTACAACTGGGATACACAGGATATATATATATATATATATATATATATATATATATATATATATATATATATATATATATATATATCAGGCTTGTTAACAAATGCATGCCAAAGCATTTGAATGCAAATGCAAATGTTTTTTGCTGACTCCGTTTCTAGACGAGAATTTATCGTATGACGAACCTTTACAGCCATCGCGTTTTATAAAGGTTTCGTACAACTGAGCGTCATCATTTCATAGGAGTTTATAATCGGAGTGAACTTTTATTCACGCCCCTACGTTGACCGGCAAGTGCACCAACTATCGCCCATGTAAACAACGCCCGGCAACGTATTGCAATGCTTACTAACGACGACGACGACGACACCGTCTGACGAACCGTCCCAACTTTCACCGTCTTCTGAAAATGCGAACATTTATATTACTGACACAGACAAAATCGTTGTGAATGGACTTCTCATATTTGTATGCGACAAAATCAATTCACTTCTGTACGATATGGTCATCAATCTAATTGTCGACTTTTATTCCGATGACGACGTGGCAACTACTAAGAACATTTTATTCCAAACTGCATTCTCCAACCGTCACGCACGCTTATCAAACGAAAGGGCAAGGACAAGAAACTGAAAAATATCCAAGACACCTTGAACATTTGCCTTCAGATGGCGCCCCAATATGTGCCCTGCTACGTAGCCAAGGAACTATCCCGCGTTCCACCAGTGTCAATGAACTGTTTTGACGTCTCTTCACTCGTGAAGGAAATGGAGTCCTCCATCTGTCAATACTCCAAGAATCCGGCGAAACCTTACTGAAGGCACAACTCGCTACGTGTCAAGAACGTCACGAAACTGCACCACCAGCAGTTTCAGAGCATCGTTCTCCTGATTCTGCCTGTGATGTTTCTGGTAACGAGGATCTCCACATCAACAGAGAGGCAGATCTTCCGGAGAGCGACAATGACGACCTGATCTTCCTTGCACGTCTTTAACAGGAAAAACCGCCGCCTAAGCCACGCCAACGTAAGGACGCCTCCAGCCGCCTTCACACGTCTGCCACTACTCAAGCCAGGCGCGATACCTAGGCTAATGATGTGATTAAAGGTCGCAGACAAACAAACAACAATCGTGTCCGTTCTGCATCGTTGACCACTACCCAACCCGACTCTGTCATGATACGCCGGAATGGCAAAGTGTTCAAGCTCCGCTCGTCAAATCTGACCAGACAACACCAACACCCAAAGCCAGGAAACAAGTGGGTGTTTTTTTCACCCGACTCACAAGATCTACGACACCGAAAGATCAGGTGACACACGTGAATCTACATACTGGTTTATCGGTGTCTTGCGAACAACTCAGAACTAAATTTGACACTTACACATCCTTCTGTGTTAGACTGCCATCACGTGATCATCACCTTTTACCTGACCCAAGGGTGTGGCCCCCAGGTGTCATGGTACGTGGTTACTTTGAGTAAGTGGATATTTGAAGACTCAGAACGAAAAACCTGATTGTTTTGTTTTTAATTAACATTCAATCAAATGATCAATAACGTGTTAATATTTTTTTTAACTTTTAATTGTCACGGTTTTAAAGCATCTGTATACGATATTTGACTTCTTTGTAAACAATATGATATCATATTTTTACAAGAGATCTGACTCTCCAGTGAATATATTACTTTATTGCGGTCAATTCATAAAGATTTCAAAGCTTATGGTGTCAGTGCTATGAATGAACAGCTCCACCTACAGGCTGGACGTCCATATGACGGTATTGGTGTACTATGGAGAAAAAAACTATTTATAATGCATGCACAAAAGATACAAAGGATGGCAAATTGTTTCTCCTAAACGTATACCTGCTCTATCAATCACCCGACAACTATTAGGTGTTTTGTAATTATTTGGGTAAAACTGCTTCAATACTAGAGGAAAGAGACATTATTATAACTGGTGATTTTAATGAAGTTCTAAACACTCCTTTTGAAGCTGAGCTAATTGGTGAGTATAACAATATTGGTCTGGTAATCCCAGATTATGGAAAATTTGGTCGAACCTGCAATAATTATATTTTTGTGAGTGATGCACATAATTCTACTTTGTGGTCAGATCACTTTATCTGCTCACATATTGCACATTCAATGATCACTGACATTTTAGATAAACGCCCTAATTCGGACCATTTCCCTGTAGGACTTATCTCTATCTCTGTAACTGCAGAAAGTCGTGACAGTACATCTAACGAGAAGTATGCTGATAAAATGCCTCCTATTTTTAGGTTGTTCAAAGCACACAATTATAATATCAGAGAATATGGAGAGAGTAGTGCTGTACATCTGGACAAAGTACACATTCCAGAGTCATTTACATGCACTAAGATTAATTGTTGATGGCATATATGTGACATCGATAATCTATTTGATGATATATATGCAATGCATTTTGGGTATCTAGTCTTGAAAATATTAGTACATGCAAAAAAGCATAGTGTAAAGATTATCCTGTACCCGGCTGGAATTATTATATTGTTATATTCTGTGGCGTGACACGGGAAAACCTAAGTATGGCCCAATTTGTGAACCAATGCGGAACACTAGGTTACATTTTAAATATCTGCTTAAACAGTGCCAAGAAGACAAGGCTCGAGCAAATGCCATGGCAAAGTCCACGCTTACAAAAGATACAGATACTTTTTGGAGAAACATCTAAATCGTACAAGAAAGTTATTCCTAATGCTTCTTCTGTTAATGGTGCTAACAATCCTTCTTCCATATCAGCCATTTGGAAACACATTTTGAATATGTGTTAAATAATGTCACCACTGATGTAAATATGGAAAATAAAAAAGAGTGTGTAAACAATACTGGGAATTTGTGTAATGACAATGACATACACATAACATATTGCATGGGGCAGAATGCTATCGACAAACTGGAATTTGGTAAAGCACGTGGTAATGATAGGCTATCTGCTAAAACTTTATACATGCAGATAGGCGCATAACTCTATTACTGTAAATTTGTTACACTTGTGTTATCTCACATGGACATCTACCCGATGACTTTATGAAAAGTATTATTATACCCTTGGTCAAAAACAAGTCTGGTGACACGAGTGATGTTAATAATAATAATAATAATACAGCATTTTTAAAAGCGCTAATTCCAACTATATGGATCAATGCGCTGTACATGGTATAAAATACTATTCACGTGGTATAAAATACTATTTAAATATAAACACACATGTGTAAACATTGAATAAATAAATTTAATTACTTTAGAAATAAATAAATTAATAAAATAATTTAGAAACCCTTAAAATCTGGTGAGAATCCTAATGCAAAATTAATGTATATCACAAATAGTCCATCCATAGTGTCCATCACATAATATTCTCTTCATTTACATATATTTGAAGTGACTAATAAAAAGGTGAGCCTTTAAAGACTTCCGAAAAAATTTTAGCGTCTTGGAATTACGAATGTCTGCGGGCAATGAATTCCAAAGCGCAGCCTTTATGCCAGGTCTAACATCATTATCCGAACATTATCCGAACATTTCACAACTGTTCCATCGGTGTTAAACTAAATCTGTTTCGTGTCGACTAGCTGGGCTGAATCACTGTGTATTGTAAGATGATGACGTGATATCCTTTTTTACATATTCATATTCAAAATTATTTCTTATACTTGTTATAACCTATTCATTTATTAACTTTTTTTTAACTTATAAACTTATTTTATTTGCTATCTATTAATATTTCTACCTTATTTACTTTTGAAAGCTATGTATTTTTAAACCTATTTGTATGCACCGATTGTTTGTGGGTGTTTTTTACCTGAAATAAATGTATTCGTATTCGTTTCACTTCATTCAAATGCAAACGCAAATGCAATTTTCGAGGAACGCAGGCCAATGCTAATGTTTTGGGGTCGCATTCAAATGCAAATGCAAATGTTTTGGTTACACATTTGTAAATGCATTTGAATTAATTTCAAAGGTTTTGTCTTTACATTAAAAAAACATTATTTGGAGAAAAAACAACGTAATGTATACACAAACACATTATTAATTTATTTAATAAATACAGTAGTACATTATTGTAACCACTAAGTACCACTACATACCATTCCCACTACATGAATATGTCTGTTCATACACTGGGTCACAGTTCCAGGCCTGCAGAATTTGTGGAAATGGGAGGGAGGAATAGACAATTGACAGTTTATTGTGAACTATGGCAGGGAATGAAAGGCTAATCATTCAGATAGGCCAGGCTGGAAGGGGAACCTAAAACAATAGACATTCCATTGGTGGGGTCACTAGTATGACAACCTGGTGGATAATCACAGCTACCACTAATCATTCTCTGGCTCTAAATAGTTAGGGCTGGCATTGCGAATGTTTACTCCCCCAATGGGCTGCCACCCCAACTCACCCCAACCCACCCCAACAGTGCCAACACAACACAAGGGAGTCATTTGTCTGCATTGTTTCATTGAACAGGTAAACTCTGAAACCATCAATTTGTTTTTTATGTTGTTTGAACAGATCAGCCATTGACCAGTTGACCATTGACCTACGCAACATTTTTTCAAAGAGCACTTTGTGGACTCACAGGTCAGACAATGATTTCATAATCTGCTGTTGATACTGCTCATTACACAGCACTTTTTCCAATGGCGTGTTGTGAACTTGTGAAACTAAATCTAACATTGCATTTGCATGCATTTGATTGTGCATTTGACTAATCAAATGTTTGTGGGTCGCAATTCAAATGCAAATACTTAAGGTACGCGTTCAAATGCAAATACAAATGCATTTACAATTTCACGGCTGCATTTGAATGCGCATTCAAATGTTGAACATTCAAATGCGCATTCAAATGCATTTGCACCTGTTAACCAGCCTGATATATATATATATATATATATATATATATATATATATATATATATATATATATATATATATATATATATATATATATATATATATATATATACTAAAGATTCACCAGGATGGTGAATGTATAATCTATTAATCTCTTAATCGTTTTGCCGGTCAATAATGTTAAGCTGTTTTCATCAAACTGATGACTTCTGACTCTGAAACAAAATGGCTAAACTATGCGATCGCCCCAGAATAAATCACAATAAAAGGACACGTTGTGGTCGGTCAATTGCCATCAGATTATACAAATATATTTTATTCAGCTAGTGTTATTGACGAAGTAACAAATGTAGCCAACAACTAACATTATTTTTTTATAGTTCGCTTGCCACCCTTGTGAAACAACCAATATTAACCATTAATGCAGCTACTTAGATAAGCGAATGCAACGTGTACGCAAGCACGCCAAATTGAGTTTAACCACAAGTCGGTCAGCCGAACTCGACCATGGTGAATCGATCGGATGATACTCGGTCGATCGAATACAGAGTTGACATTATGATATATATTATCAGTTAGAGCAGAGTACTCGTGATTTCGGACCACGCAGTTCTGCATGAACATTATTGCTGCTCTACTGATACAAAATCACTAACCTGCATTGAAATGTGATACTCTTCGCAGAATTATCGAGAACAACGTGCCTTTACTGGCACTTGGAAAACTGGCTCTGCATTGCAGTATCCACATATATCGCACGATCGACACCACCAGGAAGGCGTACGGCTATTCAGAAAAGCGGCTATATTTAGACCAATCGCTTCACAAAGCGGAACCTCTATTGAATGTCACACATTGGGAATTTATGTATCGACATGTCCAACAATCAAACTGGCTCCCCCAGCGGGTTTTCGAAGACAATAACATGCCTAATAGGAGGGATCAATTTATTTAATTACTTCGATCGATCATTTTTAGGCCTATGCACGTGCGAACAATCTTTCACACAAACGCACAAATACATGTACATATACAAACAAGGTTTTATACATGTTTAATAGTAGTATAAACATTTAACTGGGCAGATTAAATGGAAACATTTAGATTCTCGGGAAGCCACTGGTTCCAATACACACTTTGCATGACGTTTGTCGAGTTGGAAGGCGGATTTTATTTTGTGCTAAGATATGACTATGTGTACTTTTACTAATAAATTTAAGACAGCAATATAATTATACTACAACTACAATTTTATTTAAGAAGTATTATTTGGTTTTATGTAGATGCCAAAAAGAATTATAGTAATAATAATTATTATTATAAAAAATTGCTTAACATTTATATAAAACTAATATTAAAACAATATTGATATAGTACATGTCATGGCAAATGTAAAATAAAAGTACACATTGAAAAAATTATTACAAATATATAACAATCAATACAGTATCATGCATTTGTGCATTTAAATAAGTTACGATGCTTATCAAACAAAACAGTGTAAATTATTATAATATTCACAAATTTTGTTTTGCTTTAGCAGTTACAAATTTGTACTTTTTCAGTTGGTGAGTTTCACAATGCATACACAAGAGCATCAGTTTTAGCGAACATGTTAACTGCCGCGCCTCTTTTTATAAGTTGGTTTTGGAGATTGATAGTTAATGAACTATGATACTAATAATACGACAATTTGTAATTGGGTAAATCCGCAGAATCCCGAGCTCAGATTCGTATCAAAACAAAAAGGTTAGCGTGTTCCCGCATGTTGCAGAAATAGCATTGAAACAGTTCAGCAGTATTAATCCTCCCAATTGGTCAGTTCAATTAGCGGGCATTAAACAGTAAATTCACAAGGCGTTAATGAGGTACCTTGTGAGGTCTCCGTTGAAAGCATTGGATAATGGCGCAATCACAGACCGCGGCCAGCAGCTTGAACAATGGACGGCCGTCGATAGTTGTAACGGTAAGTAACGGACGTGTTTATTTTCCACAGGAAGTATATGTACTAATGCCACGTATAATCGACGATTAAATGTCATAAGCTGGACCGCTACAACATTGGGAATAAAATTGAGGCTGACGTGAGTTACACATTTCATCAACCGATGAAGTGTACAATTTGTCTCTCAAGAGAGTGCGACAAAACCAAGAGCGTAGACAGTTGACAAAAGATCAAGGGATCAAGGTAAGTCACAATCTAGTCGTCGTCATCGAGCGAGATTTGCTGCTGCTATCGCGAGACAGGACACTGCCGCTTTTAGTTTTCAAAACATGTATTTAATGACACTCTCAATTGATTGTTGTCACAAACAAACGTGTCAACTTGATGAGTCATGCTCTTCTGGCATTAGATTTGATATCTGATTGATACTGTATACTAGGAAATGTACAAATTGAGCAAACAGGAGTGATGTGATTATCTACATTGACTGTATTCCATGGGTTCAGAAATGTACACCTTGTCAAATAAAACGTTCATTGTGTCAGAACAAAGTGAATATTTTTTATTTTGTTCAAAACATATATTTAATTACACTGTTAATCGACTGTTTTGACGAAAAAGTGTTAAGGAATTAAGCATTGACTTGTAAACGCCTCTAAACAATTGAAGTTGATTATCGGAAAACAGTAGGGATCTGACGTTGACACAATGTTGAAATCGAAACAATTTGCTGCGATGTTGCAACGTTGATGTCGACGTAACGTTGCAACCCGACGTTGACCCAGCTTGGAAACCTGACATTGATCCAACTTTCAAATCCGACTATTTTATTCAAAATTGCTACAACGTCGAAACCTGCACCTTTTTGCCAAAGCCGATGTCGATATAACGTGGAAACCGGACGTAGATACAACTTTCGAATCCAACATTGCCAAACGTGTATAACTGACGTTGAAATAACGTATTTTCAATGTAATCTTGCCTGTTTGGTGGTAACAAGAAGCTAAGCTTCGTTAACTTGCCCCGACAGGTCCCGCCTGCCGAATTACGCAGATATACATAGGTTATTTAATTACTCCAATTAATCATTCGACACCCTTTCCACACGCACGCACGCACGCACGCACGCACGCACGCACGCACGCACGCACGCACGCACGCACGCACGCACGCACGCACGCACGCACGCACGCATGCACGCACGCACACACACATACCTGCAAATGGATGTATGTGTGCATATTACAGAGGTTTAGTGCCCCGAGCCTCCGTGGTCTAGGGGCTTAATGCAACGAACCGAACGCCCGACGTCTACCAGTGAGCATGTTTGTGTACGTTGCCATAATAACCGTGAATGCAATTAAGAAGCATTAATCCTTCGACTCGGTCAGCTTTATTAGGGGACAAGTCCGAACTCGAAATGTGCACACAGTAAACTCATTAGCATTAATGAACTAGCGATTGAGGCTACCATTGAATATTACATAATAATTGTAGGTTTATGGCGCGATCAGACGACGCGGCTAGTAGTTTGAACAACGTGAGGCATGTCGATGGCTGTAGTGCTGTGTCCTACGCAATCGACGTGTCTGTTTTCCCCAGGAAGTAGTACGGACACGTGATATCAAGGAGTTTAAGTCTCACTTAAATGTCATCTGCTGGAACGCTGCCAAATTTAAACCATCTTGTTGAGGCTGATGTAATTTGTACATTTTACCAACCGACCAGGTGTATATTTTGTCTGCCTACAGGTTTACAACAAAACCAAGAGTGTACACAATTGACACAAGATCAAGGTACCAAGGTAAGACGCAATCGAGTTGTAGAGGTAGCTCGGCAGTTTCTATCACGACACAAGACACGAATGCGTTTGCCAACTTTATGTCGACAGCAGTGTTTTGACGGCACGATCTTTGTAAACATGTTTTTGTAAAGTTTTGCTATGGCGCATGCATTTTCGCCAGTATTATAGCATTTACTGTTTATGGCGTTGCTCTGGGCATTTGTTTTGCATGCGTGACGGAAATTTTGTAAAGGTTCAGCTCATGAAGGCATTGCGAAATTCCATGCGGGCAACATTGTTTGATAACTGATTTAACTTAAGATGGTATTTGTGTTCTTGATGTCGTGCGTTGCTTGCAGTAAAATGACGATATTCCGACAATTCAATTGTTGAACGAAATATGCTGTTGAAATTGCAGTGTTACAATTATTTGATATTTTTTTAATCAGTAAGCACGTTTTAGGGCTATCGCTAAAATAATTATTAAATTCTGATGGTTACTTTACACTGTTATGCACATTTTTGTCAATGAGTATGAAAACATAAAAACTGTAATGTTCAAGATCGCTACCAATTGTTTGTGAATTTTTACTAGAATATTTTTGTCTCAATTAAAAATAAACCAGAAAGATTGCAAACACTCACAAAAATGTGTTTAACAATTTTAAATAAATATAACGTAACAAATAAATACCGTGAAAATGGAGTTTCTACAACCCAGGAGTAACAATGACTGTGTAAGAAGTCACCGATATGTATAGACTGACAACCATTCAGCAATATTTTCCGTTCTGAAAACCGTTAAAAAGTTCTATGAAAGCGCAACACGAGAACTCAATAATTGAGTATAAGGACGAACTCAAACTTCGGTGTCAAACACGATCATCGTCAATGCATAGCGATACAGTGATTGTGATTCTACGACTCAAAGAACAAGTCAAACTATGAGTTGTGCTTTGACCTGTTGTCACAGTGTTAGCACAAAGCGTTAATATGACGTGTCCCGTTACGAAAATTGTGAAAGGCCTCCTCCGAGAGAAAACAGTGACATAAAAATCCTTGAAAGCAGTTTCTATTCTTTGTGTTATACGTGTTGTCGTGTATAATTCGCACTGTCTTACAGCTGTCGCTGGTGGGCCTATGTGACGGTGGTACCCGGTGTAGTCATATCTGCTTTGAGCATCAACTGATGTGACTAACGATCCCACTCTTGAATGGCCGTTTTTGTCGCACTTGCTTCAGATAAACGCAGTGGAATGAGAATGTGCATTAGTTGCAGAAGTCTGTTTTCTGTTGTCCCTCTTCTCGGCCACTTGTGTAGTTCGTTTCTCATCTTCTGAAGCCATTCTGAACTGTCATCCTCATGTCACACTTATTAACCAACTCAGCTGGGACTCACTCCACATACGTCACTTGACAAAACAGTCATCCATGTTCTACAACTTCCATTATTGCATAGTAACACCAGCCATTCAGCATGTTTCCAGCATACAACATATATCCCC
>OY759274.1:22043456-22070956 GCA_963662155.1 Lamellibrachia columna
CCAAACAAGTGGTTGTCAATTGTTACACCAAAGCATAATAAAAATAATCCATGTATGCAACACTGAACTGAATATGATATGGGAAGGAGGCACCAGGCAATTGATCCTATTTGAGAAGAATTCCCAGGTTGTTGAAATTGGCACGCTAATGACAACTAATGCATATTAATATGTTATACCCTATCACATATAAGAAAAAAAAAAGCAGCCTAGTACAGCATCCAAATAAGAAACGAATGGATTTCACTAATACGCCTACCCAACGTTTTACACGTTTTGAGCGATTCAATATGGCAACTGACAACCATATCCAGTAGCCACAGCCCGCATGTCCATTTATAGATCAGCGTTATGAGTAAGAGGTTTCAACATTTGTTCAACAGTTTCTTCCAACATTAACATAATTGTTATGCACTACCCAACACGCCGGGACTGATTTCCACCATATCCACGTTACCGTTTCAATCGCTAGGCTGCGCCACTGCTATGGAATATTTATGCTGGGATTGATTTATGTTCGCGAAATGTGGTAAAGACCAACCCACCACCCGTCAATGCATAATGCTAAATGTTTTTCGGACTTCGAGAACTTATGCGATCACCCATAGCAATAATAAGTTAATGTGTAGGTTACACGTCGACAATGTTCCTACATGTTAAGCCAATACACCTAGTATATCTTCTCCAACATATCAGTATCGCTATAGTGTAAATATATTACAAACGTGATGGTGTTCATAAAAAGGTATGCAATGTATGTTGCACAGCATTCTTTTATTGTTCTAAGTAATTACAATCATAAAAACAGTTGGTGTAGTCGATACTTTGTGTGTCCTTATTTCTTTAATAAAGTCATCACATACTATTTACTTTTATTGCCCTTGTGATATCTCTGTTCTTGTTTCTATTTCGTCTTTATTACGTGATTTGCCCCCGATGTCATATGTTCCCGTGACTCAATTTCATTATCTTTCACCGTGATTTCCAACATGTCTTTCAAATGCTCAGACCTACCATTAGTTTGTATAACCACAGTCCTTTTGTATGCTAGAAGGATATTTTGGCTTTGATACAATGCATTGAGCTTACCGTCGGTTTTACCCATATTTATATTTAACCGACGCCCCAAAGATTAAGTATGCAGTGTTAAATGGCGATGCACCACGACGAAAACAGACCACGCCGCTTAATGGCTCTACACAGCCCACGGTGATTTTGTGGAACACTCCGCCCCTTGCGGATAAACGATAACCACGAATGAAAGCGGCAGGTGGCGTAGTATATAAGTTTGTAAAATATTACCGCTGTTCTTGCGATTATTATTATTGATTACTTTATATGTGCGCATTGCTGTTGCAGGTAATCGCAAAACATGAGGATTCAAAGTGGCTACTCGTGTCGACGGAAGATAAATATTGGAAGCATCTTATTCATCTTAGTTGTCACGTCAATCTACGTTGCCATGGAAACCGAAATCATTGACGTCTGGAGGCCAAAGACGAAATTCAACGTCGATTGGACTCTCGTTAATTGGTACGAGTTCGCTTCTGCCAACAATTTATCGATATCACAAAATAACGACTGTTCGTGGACACTCGCCAATGCGCATCGCAATGCCACTCCGTTGTTTCCAGAACGTTTCGGAAAGCCGTTGAAAATAGGATACGCGACAAAGGTATTTGGCGTGGAGTGGGAATATCAGAAACATCTGGAGAGCTGTCCGGAGTTGAAGAGCAGTTGTGTGTATTCAGCCAACCGATCTCAGTATGACGATGCCGATGTACTGCTATTTCATATGCGTGATTCGTTTCGAATTCCCTCGCACAGACCTCCGTTTCAGAAGTGGGTGTTTGGTCTGATGGAATCCCCGGTGCACACGTTCGTAAATCTCGACAAATATCGTTGGTTATTCAACCTAACGATGACGTACAAACGATCGGCAGATATCTCATGGGACTACGGGTTGTGCACCAGGAAGAGCGAGGCCGAACGCGTCCAAAAACACGATCCTGCACACAACCTGGCGGCGGGAAAGAACAACCTTGCCGCCTGGTTCGTTTCCAATTGTGATGTGCAGAGCAAGCGTCAAGGCTACGTTGACGAATTGATGAAATACATCGACGTGCATAAATATGGTTGTGGGGGTAACTACTCGTGTCAGAAATCGCAGAATCAACGCTGCGACCAAATGCTGAACACGACCTATAAATTCTACCTGTCGTTCGAGAACAGCTTGTGCGAGGACTACGTAACAGAAAAAGCATACCGCATCCTTGCCTTAAACGTAGTTCCTGTGGTGCTCGGACACTCAAAGTATTCCGATATGTTACCACCGCACTCTTTCATAGACGTTCACGACTACAAGAGTCCGAATGAACTCGCAGAGTACTTGAAAATGTTGAACGAAAATGACACGCTATACAATGAATACTTCCGGTGGAGGAAAACATATACGTGCAAAGACAATCGAGCCAACAGCGCGTGCAGATTGTGCGAGTTTGCACTACAGGAACGCCATCATATTCGAACTGTTGACATTAAGCAATTCTGGAGTATTGAAACAAACTGCATATCTCCTGAACAATATTACAATCATGTGAAACTGAGGTGAACATCACATATTAAAACTATGTTCTTTCCACATACCACACTTTTTTCTTTGCGTTCTTCTCATCAATACATTGGTGTCCAAATTTTGCAGAAAGTCCAAATCATGTACTGTATACTATTGTTTCATATCCCCAACACACCACTCAATACGTGGTGTGGCACATCATATGATATCAGCTTACTGCCAATCAAATGGCAGTCAATTTATATACCGAAGCATAATCAAAATAGTCAATGTGTGTAATACTGGACTGAATATATGGAAAGGAGGCCTCAGTCGATTGATAGTTGAGATAAATTTGCCGGATGTTGAAAAGCACGAAAATGTCTTCGCTCAGGACAATTGTTTTTATTTTATATGTACTGTATCCTCACATATTAGAACAATAAAATGAGCCGCCTTATACTGCATCCAAAAATAAATGAGAGGATTTTACTAATACGCGTAGCGAACGGTTTTGACCCGTTTTGTGCGATCCAAGATGACTAAAACCTCAACCAATAGACGCAGCCCTTGTGTCCATATATACATCAGTGATGCAACCACAACTATGAACCTTTGTGTCCATATATACATCAGTGATGCAACCACAACTATGAACCTTTGTGTCCATATATACATCAGTGGTGCAACCACAACTATGAACCTTTGTGTCCATATATACATCAGTGGTGCAACCACAACTATGAACCTTTGTGTCCATATATACATCAGTGGTGCAACCACAACTATGAACCCTTGTGTCCATATATACATCAGTGGTGCAACCACAACTATGAACCCTTGTGTCCATATATACATCAGTGGTGCAACCACAACTATGAACCCTTGTGTCCATATATACATCAGTGGTGCAACCACAACTATGAACCCTTGTGTCCATATATACATCAGTGATGCAACCACAAATATGAACCTTTGTGTCCATATATACATCAGTGGTGCAACCACAACTATGAACCTTTGTGTCCATATATACATCAGTGATGCAACCACAACTATGAACCTTTGTGTCCATACATACATCAGTGATGCAACCACAACTATGAACCTTTGTGTCCATATATACATCAGTGGTGCAACCACAACTATGAACCTTTGTGTCCATATATACATCAGTGGTGCAACCACAACTATGAACCTTTGTGTCCATATATACATCAGTGATGCAACCACAACTATGAACCTTTGTGTCCATACATACATCAGTGATGCAACCACAACTATGAACCTTTGTGTCCATACATACATCAGTGATGCAACCACAACTATGAACCTTTGTGTCCATATATACATCAGTGGTGCAACCACAACTATGAACCTTTGTGTCCATATATACATCAGTGGTGCAACCACAACTATGAACCTTTGTGTCCATATATACATCAGTGATGCAACCACAACTATGAACCTTTGTGTCCATATATACATCAGTGATGCAACCACAACTATGAACCTTTGTGTCCATATATACATCAGTGATGCAACCACAACTATGAACCTTTGTGTCCATATATATACATCAGTGGTGCAACCACAACTATGAACCTTTGTGTCCATATATATACATCAGTGGTGCAACCACAACTATGAACCTTTGTGTCCATATATATACATCAGTGGTGCAACCACAACTATGAACCTTTGTGTCCATATATACATCAGTGGTGCAACCACAACTATGAACCTTTGTGTCCATATATACATCAGTGGTGCAACCACAACTATGAACCCTTGTGTCCATATATACATCAGTGATGCAACCACAACTATGAACCCTTGTGTCCATATATATACATCAGTGGTGCAACCACAACTATGAACCTTTGTGTCCATATATATATACATCAGTGGTGCAACCACAACTATGAACCTTTGTGTCCATATATATACATCAGTGGTGCAACCACAACTATGAACCTTTGTGTCCATATATATACATCAGTGGTGCAACCACAACTATGAACCTTTGTGTCCATATATACATCAGTGGTGCAACCACAACTATGAACCTTTGTGTCCATATATATACATCAGTGGTGCAACTACAACTATGAACCATAACACAGTTTCTCAATATATGATGATCAATTTATTTAAACATTAACTTGTTCACACTACCCAACACCCCGATCGATTTTGATTTCCAGTATCCTGTTAAGGTGCGTTACCATGTTATGGTATAAATAGTTGGTAGAGTCGATATGTTTTATATCCTCATTTACCCAGTAAACTCCCAAAATACCCTAGGTGCTATTTATTTTAATTTCTCTTGTGATGTGTTCTTGTTTTCTTCTTTACTACGTTTTTTTTACACCTTTGCAATTTTTACTTATCCGTTTTCAATGTGATGTTGCACTAATGACAGTGTAATTAAAAACAATATATTGGCAATTCCTGTTCCGTCCAAAATGAGAGATTTGAAAATGAGAAGCAGGGGCAGCTGAGTAGCATATGTGCTCAGTTCATATAGTCCTTGAGACTAGGGTCCGTTCATAATTATCGACAGACGTTTACTCATACGTACAAAGTGTATTAATTGTCATGTCCCTTCCCCTCCCTCCCTCCCTCCCCCCCTCCCTCCCTACCTCCATTCCCCTCCCCGAATTGGTATTTTGAAATGTTGACAATTTTCCATATTGAAAAATATGTCAGTATATTTATGTGATAGTTTTGTCTTTATAACAACACTTTGATGTCATACAATGGTGGTAATATTTCGCATATGACCGACATTGAAAAAAATTGTACGCGGGCTTTGACCCCCCCCCCCGTACGCTTTGTACGAATGGGCACATTTTAACAATAGTGAACGCCTCTTATAAGAATAATTTGTGTATTTAAGTTAATATAATTAACAACAACTAGTTATGTCGAACTCGGTCATAGTGGATTGGATTGAATTGCCACTATTAAACAGAGTACCTGTATATCGGCCCGCATAGTTTAGCATTAAAAAATTTGCTATTGCTATGTTTTGCTGATACAACATTACTAACCAGCATAGAAATGTGATTTTCTTCTTCGCCAAAACACAATTGTCGCGCAGCGTCAAAGAAACCGTCTTTACTGGCACGTGTGCAGCCGACTCTGTTTACTCACGCGTCGCTTTAATTATTGTAGCCAGGCATAAGTGAGCGTGACGGAGCAAGCACATGACACTATCGGGGGGGTGGGGAGAAAAGTGCACGGCTGAGCAGCAAACCAGCTATCTTTAGATCGATTGCCTCAAGAAGCGTTTCGCATGATCGCGTATCTTTTGACGTGAGACTTTTTTGATGTGGTGTTTTTTCACAAAGCATCACAAAGGAGCCACGTCTGGAGCACACGAGCACGCCCGCACGCCCGCACGCCCGCACGCCCGCACGCCCGCACGCCCGCACGCCCGCACGCCCGCACGCCCGCACGCCCGCACGCCCGCACGCCCGCACGCCCGCACGCCCGCACGCCCGCACGCCCGCACGCCCGCACGCCCGCACGCCCGCACGCACACACGGTTTTATATATTTAAATTTTAGATTTAAATATTAAAATTTTAATAATACAATAATTAATGTGTCGCGTCTACCACAACACAAGTAAACACAGAGAAAATTCAATAAAGTTGATTGTATTTGTTTGTCGAATTCCAACAAAACATGCCCTGATACGAGTTCGAATAGAAACTATGTTGACGATCAAAATAAAGAAGTTGTATGTTACACCAAGAACGTGGTTAGATCTACGACCTTCTTGGTTACACGTACATTATGTGGGATACTTCTATATTTCCGTAGAGTTTAGCGTGCTCTTCCGCGCAGCTGTAAGCCGTAAAGCCCAATGCCATTGTGTTTAATTCATTTGCATGTCTATGGCTGGTAATGGAACGGTGGGATTGGTGGCGTGTCTATTTGATTGACAGCACACGAAACATCACTGACATAACTCTCTCAATGTATATAATATAGTCAGTAACTCCTACTGCCATTCGCTGGAGGCGGCGACGCTTCGTTGGTCAAATTGTATCGGTTCAAAGTGCGCGCGGAGTGGAAACAACGTCGCTGGCAGTGTTCGCCCGGCAGGATCCTACCATTGATTGTATCGAGTTCCTCCGTTGCTGTGTGCCAGGTACGTCTTAAATATGATAACACAGATTAAACCACACAGCGGCTGATGCATTCCAATGCATTCGTGTTGACCGTAAATGCGAGTTCACGATATGTAAATAGAGTTCATGACCCACATATACGTCATAGTAACGAGTCGCCAACACGTGCTCCATTTTAACGAGTTCTCGACAGGGAGTTGTACGGGGATCGTGGAACACAGCTTTAGAACAAACGATTCGTGAAGCGTTCCGCATGACCGGGCACGTTTCGGTGTGAGGCTATTGAATGACATTCGCACGCACGCACGCACGCACGCACGCACGCACGCATATATACAATATTATACACAGTACACATCATCCAAGAAAGCAGAGGCTACAGAACTGCTAGGCCGTAGTGAAAAGGGAAGACCACAACTGAGATCGGGAGCTGGGAAAGGGAAAGGGATAACAGGAGGGGGCGGTGCTGCAGTATATGAAGTAGTCTCACCTCCTTTATAAAGATAACAAAGAGGAATAACCGAACATCCGCACACACGCGCACACGCACGACACACACGCACACGCACGCACGCACGCACGCACGCACGCACGCACGCACGCACGCACGCACGCACGCACACACACACACACACACACACACACACACACACGCACACGAATAAGCACAATACGAATTATTGATTGTTGCAGATATCGTTTTATTACAGCAGAAGCACAAAGTTAAATGCAACTCAAATTATGCAAAACAAAAACTCAAAAGTGAAAGCGTAACAAATCCATGCAAGTAAATAAATATTAAGTAAACCTAATAATGGCACACACTGTAGCATACACCGCTATAGACTCAGAACCTTTAGACGTGACTGTCCGTGTGGTACGTTTAGGTTGCGTGTAATATTTAAAACGCATGAAAAGACCGGTTGTAAACACGTTCCATGTACGTTTCAGTCACCGTGCACAGGTTCGTGTTTTATGTAGAAAAACTCCCACATACAGTCAGTACCGTATGCTTTATTTAGCTATATCAAGTAGATTATTAGTGACATAAAGAAATAATTCCACACAATGCTTATCCATGAATAACAATCGATTCAAACAACACATATAATTAGTAGACGTAGAACATTTAGTTTTATGAATTAAGCAAACACATAAGCGGAACAGCTGCAGCTCAAATATAGTATGTTTTCATTATATTTCCGATTATTTGACTTGTTATCATACTACGTAATTAATATTAAATATTACGTGGACGCCACACATATGTAATCTACTTTAATATGCTGTGGAACATTTTCAGTCAGGTTGTTCTGGACAATCAACGTTGTGTTAAGTTACGTACAAGTTGTGGAACACGTTGACTCAAATTGTTCTGCATCAGGCCTGTTACGTACTTGTCTTTACGTATTTGCTGTTACCCGCAGTTTTCCGTCACGCACATGCTGTAACACAACTTAAATATATTTGTCCCGAATAACGCCCATTGCAGTTCCAATACGTGTATGCTGTAGACTGAAATGAAATCCAATTTCGTCAATTGGCAGAAGAAAAACATTTGTCATTTGGATCGTAGGTTTGACTCGCGATGGTTGTCACTGTTTGTCGCTGTTTAATTGAAAGGCCGCACCGCATCTTTGTCTTTGCAGACCTTCACACCGACCACAATGGCGACAACAACACCAACGACAAAGCCCGCCGTGATCCCAGCAATTTTCGACGCAGACCACCAGCTCACAGAAGACTCATCACCTGTAAAAGAAAGGCGCAACGTGTTTGGTACAGCGAACTCTCCGCCTCCCGTTGTCGACTCTGTGCATCCATTTGAGAGTAGCGATTGAGAGAAATGTAGACAATCGATGTAACATTCCATTAGTCATTATTAAGTGCTAATCACGTTAACATGTTTTAAAGTACACAAACGTAATCGCCACACAGGAACACAATGAAAACTAAACTGCATTGTCAATTACCGCGGCCATACCGAACAATTATGTTTATACACCTGTACTCATTTAGTGCTTACTTCGTCTGGACAATGACTGTTTACAATACTACCAGCTTCATAATAAGTGTCTCTACGATGCGTAATTTGCTCCAAATGAAAGGAAGGCAATCCGGTATTGTTTATAAAAAAATAAACAAACCACATTTGTTGTGTGTAAACAACATATTTACTGTTCGGTAATATCCGGAAGCCCGCGTTAATGGTTTCCCGACTCTGAAATGGCTGAACGTGTTTCAGTTCAAACGTTACATAATCTGGCACCGACGTATTTGCTGCTGGACTAACCTTGTTCCTAAACGGGCACTCACCATTCTGTGAGTCACGAACGCATTTGACCTCCACACCGTCCCATGTTCCAGCGCCCGTGCACTGCCGCTGAATGGAACCTTCCAGGCGATATCCGTCGTCACAGCTGAAGGTGATGGTTGAACCAACCAGTCGGCTGCTGCCATGTTGCCTCCCATTTAAAGGCGTATCGAGGACTCCACAAGTTATCACTGCAATTATATGACGGCCACTCGATTAATAATTTGAAGTAAAGAAGCATGTTGAAAAGCAATACGAATTTTATTCAGCCGTAAATGTGTTCGCACATATACTTTACGGTTTAATAATGTGTTTTCGTAATATGTATTATATAAATTGTCATGAATATATATATATATATATATATATATATATATATATATATATATATATATATATATATATATATATATATATATATATATATATATATATATATATATATATATATATATATTATAATAGGTTTCGTTACATAATCTGGCACCGACGTATTTGCTGCTGGACTAACCTTGTTCCTAAACGGGTACTCACCATTCTGTGAGTCACGAACGCATTTGACCTCCACACCGTCCCATGCTCCAGCGCCCGTGCACTGCCGCTGAATGGAACCTTCCAGGCGATATCCGTTGTCACAGCTGAAGGTGATGGTTGAACCAACCAGTGGGCTGCTGCCATTTTGGCTCCCATTTAAAGGCGTATCGATGAATCCACAAGTTATCACTGCAATTATATGACGGCCACTCGATTAATAATTTGAAGTAAAGAAACATGTGGAAACCAATACGCATTTCATTCAATCGTAAATGTGTTCGCATATATATTTTAGGATTTAATAATGTGTTTTCGTAATATGTGTTATATAAATAGTCCTGAATATATATATATATATATATACATATATATATATATATATATATATATATATATATATATATATATATATATATATATATATATATATATATATATATATATATATATATATATATATATATATATATATGTATATATATATATATATATATATATATATATATATATATATATATGTATATATATATATATATATATATATATATATATATATATATATATATATGTATATATATATATGTATATATATATATATTATAATAAGTATCGTTACACATATACACTATCTGTTTCTATACATACATGTAATTGTTAAATTAAGATTTATTGCACCCCAAATGTAGTAAAGGCATAATTAAAACATTAAAGGATTACAATTCTGTGTTATGTATAAAGCGTTGTTCAAAATATTTGTCAGCTTTGATACAACAGGTTCTACAGGTATCAGAAAACGTTTATATTAATGCATGCATTAACTTATAGGTCCACTACAACATGTTAGCTCGTTTGTGGAAATGATTTATTAGTTTTGATGAAATCATCGGTAAAAATATTACATTATTTTATGGCCGGATCCGGTAAAAAATCGAAGAGAAAGGAATAAAGTGGTACTGCTCTGTAACTTTGAATACTAAGTTTGAATAGCTTTATTACTTAAATAAACCTACGCACTCTTCTGAACCATCTTCGCATATTACTTAAACTATTCACGAACTTCACATGTGAACATCATGAATTGAGGATGGATTTTAAGATAAATGTGACCATAAAGTAAACATCAAGGACGATGGCATATCATTTTTTTTTAATTACGTTTATAGGTAATTTCAAATTGGCGTTTAACCAAACGACAAAATCTTGGGTAACATCTCACCCATCGTCAACGCTTCGACCACGACCTCATGCTGTTTCACGGCTGCGGCTGACGCCAGTGCGAGCGATTTTTTGTCCGTGAGGAGATAGTCAAAGATGCACTCCTCGGAACCTCCACAAGTTTTGGTCACGTCCACCAGAGTGGCGTTATCTACCGGCGGTAGCTCGAACGTCGGCTCGAATGACGGATTGGCGTAAGAGTCGTAGCTGGATCCGGAGGTGTAGAAGAACAACGTCTCATTTGCAGTAATCTGCCCTGAAACGAGAAGTTTGTCATACGTATTCGTCACTGCATAAGTTGGACATTTTACCGTGAAAACTAGAAGGCATCGCTCAGACCATTGGATATGTTTATACTACACAGTCTTTATAATATCCTATATACTTGATTGCGAAGTGCCTAGTCACTTTACACAGTGTGTAGACATTATTTGATAATTATGCCTATTGAAATAGTTGAAAGTGGCCTGTGCAATCAGAATCACCACGTATGTATTTGGAAGTAAATAGTAAATGCTGCTGTCGCGATGCAATCATTCACTTTAACTTATCGACTTACATTTCATGCCGAATTCTTCATACAACTGTCTCAGTGTCGCGTTGGTGGGAATGATCACGTTGTTTGGAGTCTGTAGGTCGTCTTTTACGTCACCATTCGCGTTGCCTAGCAACCCACGGGGTTTTCCTGCAGAAACCACACACGACATGTACAATCGCACGTACACCATGAAAGCACGTACACCGTGGAAGCGATCGTAGTGACGTGGATACGAGAACAGAATTGCTATCTCTATATAGCCGCCGAACAGCGAACACTTGGTTGATTTATCATCGTGAACTGTGTTGGCAATTGTGAATTTATTTAGAGCTGAGAATTACTTCATCAAATATGTTTCACTTTTAAGTAAACGGAACAGCAACTCAAGGTCCTGATGGAAGTTAAGGTGGCCGACTACTTTGAAGTCAAGCTAACAGCGAATCGGTCAGCGCATCGAGGTCGTAACATGAAATCAACGCAAAAGTTACACTGTCGATTGAAACTACGTCCTCTATGCCAATAATAAACACAAATGATAATTATTTTTTTGTAAAAGAACGTTAATTGTGTAACCGAAAACAGTACAAAATTAACGTATTACCAGTGGAGTCCAAATGTTACTGAAATGACATTACTCCTTGCAGGTAAAATTTGGCATTTGATAACAGTTTCAATAATCTTCCTGTTGATGCTGCTGTTACTAGGTTAGGCTATAAGTTAATTATTTTATTTCTGGGTAATCAGCCACCTAAATAAAAATTTCTCGTATCGTTGTACATGCTGTAGGGGATGCAATGTATATGTATAACTGGCTCATATATATATATATATATGTATTATACTCAAGTTTTGGATGGAAATTAAGGTGGTCGACTACTTTGAAGCGTTTGAGTTTGGCTTGCAGTAATTTAACAATATTTAACAAGATTGCCATCCAGTGCATATGCCCAGATGACAAGTGGACAAGGAAGCCATTAGCTTATCGAGAGTCCAATAATTGTTCATCCATGTGTAACCCGCCCGCCTGAGATATTTTAGTTAATTTTATTGTTAAACGTGTTCACGCTGTTAGCACAATCTGTAGATAATATGTTCCATTCATTTAATGTCGTCTGTGAGAATGAGTACTATTTGATATACAATCTACGATAACCTTCATTGATGTTACCTCGTTTCCTCTAGTTCTACTATCGTTTTTAAGTGAGAATATATATATATATATATATATATATATATATATATATATATATATATATATATATATATATATATATATATATATATATATATATATATATATATATATATATATATCAATATATTCATACTCATTCAATATGAAACACGTTTCTCACGACACCTACTAGCATCCCGTGGCCACGCCACCGAAAACGACAGTGAGTCTTCAACTGCGGTAGATACTATTCCGTATTCGTGTTCGCCGTGAAATGAAACGTACACCGTGTTGTTGGGTGCGTCGTACGTCACGGTCACGCCTGCAGAATAAGCACACCTTTAATAGGAGTTTACCTTAACAAAATTTTGCGAACATTAACGCAATATGTCACTCGCAACGATCACGATAACTTGACGTAAGAAGACATCTCCTCGTCATGATATTTACGGGGTTATCGCTGAACATCAATAACTGTGATAACTCAAGATGCTACTAACAAAGAAACATTTTTGGAACGCTTGGAGAAATGGATATTGAAGAGAGGGGGATCGTTTCAGCTGCAAAGAAGATAAAAAATGTTCAAGAAGTGATGGTACGATAAGGAGGAAAACTGAAATAGATAAAAAGGATCATACTAAAGTATTGATTAGGACGCATCGGGTGAAGTGAAGGATTTTTGAAGCTGCGAAATAAGGACAGTTACATGGAAATAAGGACAGTTACACGGATATCAAGACGAAGGCGAGACAATGAATGAGCTTATTTGGAATATTGAAAGGAAGCTGGAAATATGAAAAATACAAACAACAGAGACATGTTGAAGATCGGGCGGAATGGAGAACAGTTTTGCGCAACCAATGACGCGCAGATGGCAAAATATTCAGAATTAAACCTATTTAAATGTAGAATATTGATGATTTTACCGTTGAACTCTTGCGTGGCAACATCTTCGAAGTCTTGCTTTTCGAGATCGACGAAGATATCGAGGCCTGTCCTGGCATTCGTCTGAATCTGAACAACGCTGTCGACGGCGGCCGCTCTCGCCGCAATGGCCGTCCACGACGAACCTTTCACCAAGGAACCTAGCGGGACATATCGACATCACGCGTGCAGTCTCAGAAAGATATGCAAATGTGTCTAGACCCAGTGATAACGTTACTAAAACTACTTGTGGTAGTGTTGATAGTGGCGGTGGTTCGGGTGGTGATGGTGGTGGTGGAGGTGGTGTAAGTGGTTGTTGTGGCGGTGGCTGTGGTGGTGTAGGTGGTTGGTGTTGTGCTGGTAATGGCGGTAGTGGAGAAACCAGTAACATAGTAATATGTGATTGTTGTTGTTGTTGTTGTTGTTGTTGTTGTTGTCGTTGTTGTTGTGGTGGTGGTGATGGTGGTAGTGGTGGTAGTGGTGTTGGTGGTGGTCACAACGTCAACGTCAAAGAGGGTCATAACATTACCACATGAGATGCCACAAATAGTGTTGGTGCATAATGGAATCAGCAAAGCAAATTAAATCTACAACAGGCACCACTCGTTAGAACAGGCGTGTAATTACGGATTTGGTCATGTTAAACCGTCGTAAATCGCACACTAGGGGGTAGCCGTGGCCTAGTGGTTAAAGTGTTGGACTCTAAATTCGAGGGTTATGAGTTCAAGACCCACACTGGGCACGGTTCGTTTTCGAAGCTTAGGCAATTTCGTTTACCCTACTTTGCCTCAGTCTACTCAGCTGCAAATGAGTACAAACACTGTTTGGAAGGTACCTGCGATGGACTAGTGTCCCGTCCAGGAGAGTCAGTATAACTGCACTCTAAGTTGCTTCGCACTACAGAAACCAGGTTTAAGCACTGGCCATATAAGCCTTCATGGCTTCCTAAGGCGTAATGCCTGGGGGGAAATCGCACACTGATGATGACGAAGATATACTAAAGATGCCACAATCTACGAACAACTGCTACGAAGTTGTAATAGGTGGTTGTACTGTCAACGAGACTAAGATGCGTCATTAAGTATTACCTATAACCTACCTTGTGCGTTCACAGCCTGAGTTGCTCTCCCCTGCATGAGGAAGTCTGGACTCTGTATCATCCAGAACTCTCCCGCTCCGTTGAACGTGTAATGAAGCCCATCCAGTGTTATGACGTGCGGGTCTCCAAACGATTTCGCTGAATAAAGCATGTATTATATCTCGTATCGTTCTCGGCGGTGTTATACAGATCACGTTGTACCGGGTGGCGACTTGTTACGAGAAGCAGATGAAGTATATCAGAAAGTGGAACTATCAGGCCTAGTATGAGACAGTAGAAAGTAAATAATTTTTTTAATGAAATAATAACATATATAATCTCGCAATATGTTGACTCTGGTGAAGAACACGGAACAGCACCAGACTCGTTTATTAATTTAATGAGTCGACTAAACGCTTTAGTGTATCAGGCAACATAACACGTGCGGACATGCATAATAATAACAAACTCACAAACGGAAATTACGACATCATAAAAAGTCACATTGGCAGCTGCAAGTAGTTGAGAATGCATCCACAATACGTGATTGTGAAACATTTAAGTCTAAACCTGTCATTTTTTTTTCATTTTATCCGTATAATAATACATTCGTAACTTACCGGGAAATGGCGGCTGGTAGTTGCTGCAGTCGTCCGTCTGTCTGACGTCTCCGTACTTCTCGCGGTTGTTCGAGAGCTTGCTACAGAGGTAATACGGCAGCACATCATCCAGGAAGTGACTCACGTACGGGATCTTAACAACGTTGAGGCTGACGTAACCTTTAGCGTGTGACCGGACAAATGTTCCTCCGCCGTTGCGGTATGGAAGGATGGCTCCATTCCGGTCATAGCAGCACTGCTGACCCGAGCCGACCGCACTGTGGAGAAATAGTGTGAGAATGAAGAGGCGTACACAGAGAGACAGACATACGGACAGATAGACAGGCAGGCAGACATACATACATGCATACATACATGCAGGCAGGCAGGCAGGCAGGCAGGCAGGCAGGCAGGCAGGCAGGCAGGCAGGCAGGCAGGCAGGCAGGCAGGCAGGCAGGCAGGCAGGCAGGCAGGCAGGCAGGCAGGCAGGCAGGCAGGCAGGCAGGCAGGCAGGCAGGCAGGCAGGCAGGCAGGCATTATATATTGACGAAATATTAGATTAATGCATATAATAATGCATATAAAAGTTACAAAAAACACTGTTTTAATTACGTCTGTCTTGTGCCGCTGACTGCCCATATGGGTTAGCATTTTCCACCAAATTTGGGGGCGTTCATAGTTTATATTTTGCCTATGGTGTGGGAGGCGTCTTATTGGGGGGGGGGCGTATTGCACGCGTGCACGCAAACACGTATGCACGCCCGCACGTACGCATCGTGTTTATCAACCAACCTCGCCGAGACGGAGCAAATGCAGTGGTAGGCTCCGATGTGAAAGCGGCCGCAACCCGAGCCTCCGTTGGAACACGCTTTGTCGTCCTCAAAACGGCTGTCGACATTCGCTTGCCGTCTCGTACACGGACAGGCCGGTAGACCACTGGTCGTCGGTGGATCTTGCTTCTCTTTGTTGTGCCAATCTGTACACAGGTTTCCAAATAGCGCTTCCCCCACTTCACTCAAGCGAGCACGAACTGTCTGGAGGGGGTCGCTCGCTGCTCGAAGTGTCCCGCCAAGTTTATTGTTAATTGCCCGCCAGGTGTCGCTAGTGTCGCCACGTCGAAGAACCTCGTTCACGTACATGTTCAGGTACCACTCCGCCATGTGTATCTCCGACCACAAGCCCTTCACGTTCCTGCAGAAAATCACACAAATGTTTAATGCAAATTATCGTTGACCTGCAATTTGTATGTTCTATTAGCCAGTTTAAACACTTACCAAAACTGTTCAAAACAAAGAACAAAGAACATCACTATTTTATGTAAATTGATTGCCACTTTATCTACTGCATAAAAAGGTTTTGTCGACAAAGTCTTTCACTGCTGCACTTGTTTGGTTATTTTTATTGTCCACTAGTCACTCTTCACTTTTTTCTACGTGTTTCTCATATCCATCTTGACACACAATGCGGTGACCAATGATAAGTACACTCTGTTGACAAATACATAGCATTGGTATAACAACATGTCGTCATATGCCCACTTGGAATGCAACGAAAACGAGACAATGACCATTATAATGTGTAAGTTACGTTGAACTCACAAAGTATCTGCTGATGTTGCCTCTCGTATTCGAAGCGCCCCCACCTGGTCAGAATACAAACGAGGGGCCAAACGGAGGTCGGTTGGTAATGTCATATATCCCACGTTTGCCACATATGTCACCAACGAAACAACCGCCTTCTGCAGTTGTTGTCCTTCATACCTTAAATCGTAACATGACATGATAAGCTTACCAACATGCAGCGCATATAGTCAGCATTAAGAGTATGGCATAAAAGAACATGTACGGGTTCAGGCCATAACAAATTTATGTCACATTTAACTGGCTTCGAAAAATATGTTGCAATCTCGTTTGTGCCTCGAGAGTGCCTGACTTACAATCACCAGTGAACACTTATATATATATATATATATATATATATATATATATATATATATATATATATATATATATATATATATATATATATATATATATATATATATATATATATATATATATATATATATATATATATATATATATATATATATATATATATATATATATATATATATATACATATATATATACATATATATATATATATATATATATATATATATATATATATATATATATATATATATATATATATATATGCTGATCGTTGAATAGTCAGGAAGAGAGGTGGTCTGGAATTTGCAACATTTAGTAACAATCAATACATGCAATAATTGTAATGTTCTTGTTCCAACCAATACACTTACTTGAATATAACATAGTCGACATCGATATAAGAGGAGTTGAAATACGACGGTTCCCAAGAGATTTCCAGCGTCTCGTTGAAGTCCCCCCACAGAATACTATCCTTGTTCACCAATGTGACACTGGCCTTTGTCTGTTCGTCAACTAGAAAGTAGCGAACGTGAGGCTAGTCAGATATATTAATTAACGGAGCTACGTCTTACGCGGGTGTAACGTACAATAGTTGTACGAATAACGTATTAATTAATGAATTATTAAAAGTATTAAATGTGTTAAACGAATTACCACACGCGACAACTTAAACAAAACATGTAGGTTCTTGTATAACATTTTAGTTTGAAGTTTATCATCAACGTCGTGATCATTATCATCATCATTGTAATTATCGTTGTTTATAATTATTAGTATTACTATTATTATTGAAAAACACTCAGTCGATTATATATATATATATATATATATATATATATATATATATATATATATATATATATATATATATATATATATATATATATATATATATATATATATATATATATATATATATATGTGTGTGTGTGTGTGTGTGTGTGTGTGTGTGTGTGTGTATGTGTGTGTATGTATATGTATATATATATATATATATATATATATATATATATATATATATATATATATTAATTAGAAACCTAACTAGGTAAACTTTACCCAGTGTGATTATGCCGCTGTGGTTGTAGTTTTGGCCATTGTCAGTAGAGATCGCCACCGGTATTCGTCCGGTTTTTAGTAGCATAGGAAGTATGCACTGCGCACGCGTAGTGTCAATAATCTCAGCCTGGGTCACGACGTCACCGAACTTGCACTTAATATTGGATGAGTTCGAGATGTCGACAAAACACGGCCCGGAAACCGTCATTACGGTACCACCCAACATTGAGCCGTAGCTAGGGCCAGTGGCCAGAACACCTGAGATTGCAACAATAAATGTACGTGCAGTGGATGGGCGAGTAGACCAGATATACATATTTTTGATGTGCTCGAAAAGATGAAAACGAATGAAGATTATCGTGCACAGAGGGAACTTGGTATGCAAGTAGCGAATACCTCTTTTTAAATTGATAATCGAAAGAAGACAATATAACATTAAAACGAAATTGCTTTCGCGAAAGACTGAGAGATAGTGAAATTTATGAAAGAAAAGTAATTATGAAGAAGATCGCACATAATGGAAAAGCAATGCAGCAAATATCTACCGTACGGTTGAACATTCAATTGGCGTGGAATAACCTCCACAATGGTTGTATTTCATGTTATTCTAACAATACGAACGACTGCAATTACAATACATTATTGTTGATCAACTCCTATCACCTGCGTTATAAAAAGAGCGAGCATATGTCTGAAGATAATGGTGAATTGTATGGCTATTATAATAGTGATGAAGTGAGCTGTATAACTATGATGTGTAAGTGGGTGCTACAACTGAGTCAGCACTTTAACTGTGATGATAGTGATTGACAACTATAACTATGACAGTGGCGATGGAGTGAGTACTTTAACTGTGATAATAGTGATTGACTACTATAATTATGACAGTGGCGATGGAGTGAGTACTTTAGCTGTGATGATAGTGATTGACTGTTATAACTATGACAGTGACGATGTAATGAGTACTTTAACTCTGATAATATTGATGTAGTGAGTACTATGACTATTACAGTAATGACGGAGTGAGTACTCTGTCAAACCTTCTGTGTTACAGCCGCCAGTAGTCACAGACACGTCATCGATACGGAACATCCAGCGGCCGGGAAGTCCCACGTTGGTCGTTGTCTCGACGTTAACAATGGCCGCCTGACGAGAGCCGGGCACTGAGAAGTAGCGTAGACCGTCGCCAGCGTTGAAGCCAACCTGTTGTACATATATTATGTATCACAGGCACAAATAGCACTAGTAGGTCGTACAATTAACAGTAGTCAAGACAAACTATAACAACAACAACAATTCAACTGATTGTTTTTCCTTGTCCGATCGACAGACCGAATTGCGAGCTCGAAAGAACTTATTACGTCATCAGTGGAACAGCTGACTTGTTGCTCGAGGTTCCCACATGTCCAGGGATCGAATTTGCGCCCGAACAACCATCCCGTACAAAGAGTAGGTGGCGTGGTCAGCGGTGGTGTTGTCGGGTTGGATCTCCGGTGGAATTTGTCATTTTGCTAACTTATATAATAATTTACCTTGATTACTGATCGGTACACCGATCAAATACAACATAAAGACCCAGACGGGAGAAACCTGAACGCTATATGCTGAATGCAGCTAAGTAAAATCTGCACTTAGACCAGCCAGATTAAATTTGTATTTCCCGCCCTTTGGGTCAAGGCCGATCTGTGTAAACAAAGACCCTACGGCCAACAAGGCTACCGTATGTTTTAGCTGAACATAGCTTGTTAGACGCACTTGCTCGGGTATCAACACCTAGCGTGACATATACATACACACTATCTATCCACGCTATATATCCCTGCCCCGTATCTTTCGTACTAACCAGGCTTTTTAACCGACGCTGAACTCTATGATCTAGAGTCGCCCTAGATCGTAACGCCTGTCGGACAAACAAGTTGATTTGTCTGAAGCTCCGTCTTATGCTGCACAAATCAACGTCATCCATTGCACAGCTTTCACCAGTTCTTCTTTTAGCTATTCAGATCTTATATAAGTATTATTGTCGTTTTATATAAGTATTATTGTCACTATTATTTATTTATTAAAATATTAACCACCTGTTTTAATATGATAATTTGAGCACGCTTTTAAAGGTTATTTTATCTTATTTATTCCGTTATTTTGTTTTACATCCTCGAGGACCCCCTTAGCTTCACAACGATACTGGGAATATCGTGATCTAGTCATGTCTCAAACGCCAAGAAAACATTGGAAATCCGATATAAGTCTGCTTAATGTCAATACACAGTCAATCAGCGCAAAGATGCTTGAATTCCAGTACATGGTAGAGGACGCAAAACCTGACATCATAATTGCATGCGAAACTTGGCTCAAGCCCAATATCAACAGTAGCGAATTCATGCCATCTGGGTATGACCCTCCTTTCAGGAATGACAGAGCGGATGGTTATGGAGGGGTCATGATTGCCATCAAGACTGGACTTGTCGCAGAACGCATATCTATAATGTCACCGTGCGAGATGGTAGGAGTGAAAATTCAGACCGCACAGCCACACCCTCTTGTAGTACTCGGAGTTTACAGGCCAACAGACAACAACTCTGGTTACACAAACTGTATGTGTGATGCCATATCAAGCATAGCCAGGAAATTCCCAAACAGCCCCCTGTGGATTGCAGGAGACACAAACCTCCCAGACGTCAATTGGCAAACAAACACCATATCGAAACATCAGTACACTAAACAGATAAATGAACTCTTCATTGACACATTTGCCATGCTGGGCTTATCACAGATGGTCACCTTCCCGACAAGACTTCACAACACCTTAGATGTCTTCCTAACAAATCGACCTTCCCTCGTCAACAGATGCGAGCCAATACCAGGGGTCAGCGATCATGACACAGCAGTGTACGTAAACTCGGACATCGTGCCAAAAAGACAAAGACCTGTCCAGAGGAAGATCCACATATGGAAGAAAGCAGACACTGAACTGATCAAGGAAGATCTACCTGCTTTTGCTGAAGAGATGCAAACCCGATACAACCCGGAAACACCCCATCCTCTTCCTGTGTTACATCAATGACCTCCCGGACCAAGTATCCTCCACTGCCCGTCTATTTGCTGATGACTGCCTCCTGTACCGGAACATCAACGCAACAGCTGACGCAGATACATTACAAGATGACATCAACAGGTTGCAGAAATGGGAGGCAGACTGGTTGATGGAGTTTAACCCAGACAAGTGCGAGCTTATCAGAATCACCAACAGAAGGAAGAAGAAAGTAGTCAGCTGCTCCTCGATCCATGGGAAAGCTCTGAAGGAGGTCACTGGCGCCAAGTACCTTGGAGTAACCATTGACAGGAAGTTAACATGGAATGACCACATCGACAACATAACAAAGAAGGCCAACAACACCAGGGCTTTCTTACAGCGCAACATCAGCAGCTGCCCCCAAGCCATCAAATCGCGGTGTTACCAGACCTTTGTAAGGCCTATTGTGGAGTATGCGTCGACTGTATGGGACCCATCCACCAAAAAGTACACCAAGGCAGTTGAGAATGTCCACAGGCAAGCAGCCCGCTTCGTAATGAACGACTACCGGCGACGCAGCAGCGTAGGGAACATGCTTGAGAGTTTGGAATGGAAGTCACTAGAGAGAAGACGAGCTGATGCCAAGTTGATGATGCTGTACCGCATCAACCACAAACTGGTTGATGTGACAACGAAGTCACTAGCCGCCGCACCAACACGCACCAGAGGCAGCACTTATCGCTTTTACCAGACTTTCACCCGCGTCGACGCCTACAAATCCTCATTCTTTCCCAGCGCCATCAGACTATGGAACAATAGCACACACGAATTAGTTAGCCAACCGTCAGTAGAAAGGTTTAGACAATGCCTTCTCACCATGCCAACATAGAACAATTATACAGTCCTTATTATTAGATATCATATAGCTCATGCACTAAATTATTGCCTAACTACGCAGACGCGACATATACTGACTAAAACGGACCCGAACCGGCATTACATTACCCGCTCCCACGCAATAGTGATCACAGCTCGAAAATACTCTAGCCACATTTATATGTGGCTAACCTAGAGTCCTGAGCTCAAATGGAAGAAGAAGAAGAAGATACGTTAGTGTTCACAACGTGGCAAGCATTTATTGGTTTGCAGTGAAAGTGAAACTTGGTAGTGAGGCCCTATGATATTTACGTATTTTAAATAAACATCCTGTTGACATTGTAACTGGTAGCCATTTCGGTGTTTAGTGTATAATTTTCTGAGTTATTCATACACCAGCAGCAACTTCACATGCGTATAAGAAGCAATGGCTTTCCTTCATACACTACACTTGACTTCAAATGGCATTTTTTCAAACTATCATTGACATGCAAACTATCATTGCAATGTATTGACATTTTCTCGCTCCATGACTGTGGCCAGGTCCTTCACTGGGAACAGATAGTCCAGTAGTCGCCAGCAGAGTAGTTGGGACACAGTGGAGAGTTCGCCACAATCGCATCTACAGGGTTCTGCTGATGTACACAACAACCAGTGTCTGTACTGAATACACTGGTGCAGGAATGCAGGAACAACTACACTAACTAGGTTGCAGTTGCAAGTATTCCACCAACCTGTGCCGCAATGCCACCTTTGCCAGATTCTCCACCACTCGCTGCTCCGGTAGTCCACGCGATGTCGCCGTAGTTGAACATCGTGAACGATTGGCGGCCATTTGTAACTAATACAATTTGGAAAGTGTTCACCTGGGAAGAAGCAAACATATATTTCACATATACACAGTATATATATATATATATATATATATATATATATATATATATATATATATATATATATATATATATATTTCATATATATTTCATATATATATATTTCATATATATATATATATATATATATATATATATATTTATATATATATTTCACATATACACAGTGTATATATATATATATATATATATATCCGGGTAGTTTTATTTCATATTATCAATTGCCAGACGATACTATGATCACCGTACTTTCATTGTTCGGTGCAGTGGTGCATTGGGCGGGGGTGGGGGCGTTGAAACAATGTCTTCCCCCCCTCCGACTTTGGGAAATGCATTTTTCAGTGGATAACCTGCTGCGCAACTTCATGGTTGCAGACATACCGATGTGTAAGTTGACCCTCCGAAGAGCTAGACGGCCGACACGCCTTGATCAGAGGCAGGCTCACCATAGAGGACGTCCATCCTCCATGCGGCAAACTTGGCCAAGCCAGTGCAGACGTCGCTGATTTAGCTGGGCGAACATGTGGGGGAAGTCTACACATTCAAGGACAAACTAATGTTAAGTAAACAAATGACCCGTTGGAAGAATGGCGTTAACTCACACGTACCGATGTGCTATACGACCCTCCGTAGTACGTGACTTTGTGCCAGGAGGCGATGAAGACCCAGGTGGCCGAGAAGTGGGTGAATCTCACGAAGGCCCGTCTCACGTCGTCTGTTGCCCGCCGCAAGACCGCGCTGTCCGTCGTCTCTCTGTGTGACGTAACAACATCTGTAATATGCTGATTACGGTGTATACATGAATAGCAGCCTTTCTTTGTGTGACTTGTTATTTAGATTTAGTTTATGGGGATTAAGCGGCTATACGAAAGCGTCAACCAACAACGCAAATAGCTGTCGACATTGACACTACACTAGCTACTGACACTGACACGACACCAATTAATGACGCCGACAAATAGTAGTTAATGACATTAACACTACACGTCGTCTCTCTGAAATGTCATTACATGACTGGGACCACCTATTCATATCAACACATCAGCTTTATTATTTTACAATTTACATTTCTAACACTTTGCAAAGAGTGTTTTCTATGAAAACCACACGTGTCTTAAAGATGTGTAATTACTGTCTAAGAAATGATGGTTTGTATATTATAGATTCACGCACCTGTAATACACACGGCCGCCATTCCGTCTCGTGTTCACATCTGCCCAAAAGGCTGCGACCAGGCGTCTGTCTCCTGACAAGGGGAATTCGTCGGGCGTGTACTGGGATACTTCTAGCAGGAAGGAAATCAGCCCGTTGGTGTTGACCTGAATCAAATTAATATACACGAATGTTAAAATATGGCTTTATACACGGATCTGCGGGACACCAGTAGACAGACGATGTTGTGATTGTTTTCAGTGTTAGTACTTCTTCTGTGATGGACCTGCTTAAGGGTCGAGTCCACCTTCTGCCGTTTCGAAACTTTCGAAAAAAAGTTCACACCACTTTGCCTATGGCTCTTTGAAGAGACTCTAAAAGCCGTTGATTCATTCTACCTGGTGTCTGTGTCTGGGAAAGTTAAATATCCCACATATGGAAATTGAAAAACCTGACGTAGAATCACAGAGCGAATGGTATCGATCTACAAAAACTCATGGGGCGCTGCATTAGCTGCTGTCAAAAGCGTTGCTCTGATAATTAACGTGTTATTGTCGGCCGTTTTCTCGATTTTTCTGCGTATCTACAACTCGCCGTTTTCTCGATTTTTCCGCGTATCTACAAACTCGCCATTGTCTCGTTTTTTCAGCGTATCTATAAACACGCCGTTTCTCGAGCCTGTGTTACGCCACAGATAGATAGGCGGAAAAATCGAGAAAACGGCGAGTTTATATATACGCGGAAAAATCGGTAAAACGGCGAGTCTGTAGATATGCGGAAATATCTAGAAAACAGCGAGCCTCACCATGTCATGAGTTTCATAGATAATTGAATAAGCGCATGCGTGCATTGTAGTTTGTGTTGGTACGATCAAATTAGTTTGAAAATGTGATATTATTACTGTGCATGGTATATAGACGTACCTTTTGATATAAGATATATGTTGTAGTTCATGAAGCAGACACTTACGTAGAGAAATGGGTGCAACTCGTCAAAATACGGGAATGGCGCAGATATAGTAACGACGCCCGTGCTTCCGTCGTCATTCACAGGCGCCGTCAAGTCGCCGACGCCCGGGCCATAAGGGTAGAAGTGTGCCGGGGCTTCCATCGCCTCCCCCGCCACTGCCGTCAGGACGGCGCATAGCGTCAACAATGTTCCGCCGTGTAGAGCCATGCTGTCTTGTCGCGTCGCGAGCAACAGTCAGCAAGTTTTATACTACTTGATACCACGCAACCTGGCGGCGCTGTACCGACATATAATTGTCCTGTTCTGATGATCTTGATTTAGAAGTATTACTCCCTTGTCAACCACGTCTCAATTTTTTACAAATAGCAGTCTACGTTGTGGCGTTGGTTATATTACAATCTTTACACATCCGATCTCAACCTGATTTACAAGTAATATGGTGTCCTTCAAAAGATCCCATTCTAAAGCCGTAATTGCTCTGGTGGCTAGCAGTGTCTATGACAGAGTTTATCAGCTCCTCGTTGACGTCTTGTTCTTTGTTGTGGCAGAACACTCCCTGTGCATTATCTGTCTTTCAGCTTCAATTGTCAGACGTTCCAAGTCGTGACCGACGCGAACTTATGCAAGTACTAGCTTGCAGTCATTTAATGACTCCGTTCCACCCAGAGGCATATAACGTTACTGCTCATAATAGTGTTTTCAGTGTATGTATCAGATAAACCACGTGTTAGTGTTCGCGACCACTGCTGTTGTTCACCTAGAGGCGGAGTACCCTTGCCTGTCTGTACTTTCATGCAAACAAAATAAAGTACCAATAAATTTTTCACGGTGCGTTAGATTACGCCATTTTGGATCTTGATTGCCACATTTGATCACATCCCCGACGCACCTCGCTAACAAAGCTTCCTGCCTTTGGTGTTTACTACAGGCCTACATCACTCGCGAAAGACCGTCCAACTCATGTATTGCAAACAACGCGGTTTCGGCTGACTAGTGATTGTGGATTGTAACCGTGACAACATTTTCTCTGTAGTATAGCTCAACATAATGCTCGGCCAATCTCTCCATTTGTTTGTTGCGGTGAGTGGTGATCTTTCCTGTAAGATATTTCAAAGGTGCTGTTTTCTTTACACCTGCCCTTCTTTATTCCATCGTACATGCGTCGAGCGGTTAAGGTGTCTGGTGAGAGTTGAATGCTCTGACAAAGTATTAGCCAGTAATCATTGGCGCAGCGTTTGACAGTTCGCTATGTCGAATTCAAATCTGATCCAAGAGCAAACAAGGATTCTAGCGTGTCGATTCATAAAGTAGGGCGAACACTATTATGTAGTATTCTACAAAACACTTTGACTGTACAATCGCGTGGGTATGATCGAATGAGCCACCTTTTCATCAACTCGCAATATGTCAAGATATTCGAGAACTCAGACAGTTGACCAATGCAAAGACGTCGCTGCAGCTCCAGACTAGCAGTGACTTATAAGGCAACAAACAACCATGCTTCACTACTAAGCCAGATTTTCCTTACTCCTACGTTATGATGCAACCAACATGCAATGTACAATATATGGTTGCCTGATTCCTTCGGAAGAGACGTTAAGAAGCCGTTGATCCCCTCTACTTGGCGTTTGTGCTCGGGGAAGTAAAATATACCGCATACAGGATAAATGAGGAATCTGCTGTGGATCTATCACTCAACTACCCTAGTAACCTGCTGTGGATGTGTCACTCAACTACCCTAGTAACCTGCTGTGGATTTATCACTCAACTACCCTAGTAACCTGCTGTGGATCTGTCACTCAACTACCCTAGTAACCTGCTGTGGATCTATCACTCAACTACCCTAGTAATCTGCTGTGGATCTGTCACTCAACTACCCTAGTAACCTGCTGTGGATCTGTCACTCAACTACCCTAGTCACGACATAAGCGCCCATGATGCGGCTCAGTCAGTTTTGCTGACTTCCTTGCATGATGACCATATTGGATAATATTTTCTTTCCAAGAGCAATTTCATAATGGAACGACCACCGTTTTCAGCTGCAGTGGCTTCCAGATCAAAGTGGAACTCATTACGCTTCTGAACCTGCAGCATGACAAATTAACCAACATCTAATCATATTCCCTTTCTTTACTTTAATCTACCTTTTAAGCTACCGGTTGTATGTCTAGCTATTACATTTAATATATTGTCCTACAGAGACAATTCATATTCGACCAAACAGTCCATTATTTCAGGGAATTGCTTCATGCGAAGATGAAGAAGAAAAATACACTGAACAACCCTTTTCTCACAGAGTCTTCTTTTAACTGACATGACAATCGATGATGTCTACTGCCACCCACTCGGTTAGACTGAATATGGCCGTCAATCGTCGCTAACGAGCATGTTGGAACTTGACAGCTGAGGCCTAATGAAGTGTAATGTACCTGTTAGCCCACGAACTATGTACGCATATCTATTAATAACTTTGCATGAATACAACACATGATGAATAGGCAATAGTCATTAGTGCGATCCATCCATA
>OY759274.1:22075956-22113456 GCA_963662155.1 Lamellibrachia columna
AATTGCCGGAGATGTGAAGGAATAGACACACAGACAGCCAGACAGACAGCCAAAGACACAAACTACTTTATATTACAGATGTGAGGTAATATAAATGCGAATCAGTTACCTCCGATATTATATATAATCCTACATTTTTATATATTTAAGTTCAGTAAATATGTTATTGTGACATGTAAATTTAGTAAATATGTTATTGCGACATGTATTTGTGATATGTTAACATGGTGGGAATACGAAATTTTGTTGTTTGCGATACCTTGAAGCAGGGAGATCAGAGTTGGGTGGTTGGTCTTTGTGAGTAATGTACAGTATACAACAAAGGCGCGAAGCTTTCTAAGCGATATCCGTCAGCAATGTGATAGAAATATGAAGAAACAAAATGGCGTATCGTAACGCACTGTGAAAGATTAGTTAGCTTTTTATTTTGTTTCCATGAAAGTACTGAACGATTTTTGAGGGAAATACGCCAGGCGAGTGTAGTGCCTTGGTTGAACATATCGGACCAACAGCGTTTGCGGCGGCGAACACCTGTTTATGACAAGGAGAACACTATTATCAGCAGTAACGAGATATGCCTTTCTGCGCGAGCGGCGTCGTTAAATGATTGTAATCTTGTACGCCCAGCAATTTACATCAGTCACTACGTTGGAAGTCTGTTACAATATGGCAGCCGAGTGGAGACACGGACTGCTTTTCAACCACCAAGAACGTGGCGTCACCGAAGAAGACAAACTCCGCCCCCAAGCAACGGTATACAATACCATTTGAGCAGGCCGGATACCGGGTTAAAATGTTCATATATATATATATATATATATATATATATATATATATATATATATATATATATATATATAATATCCATTATTCTCTGTATGTGCCCCATAGAAGAAGAGTTTGTATTCAAATGGTCTGCTAGTCGTGAAGTGTGATACACCTTGCACAGTCCAGATACACAGCGCTGTAGTACAGGATGCATATGGAAATAAACGTTTCCCTTTGAGTGAACATTGAGCTGGTGAACATGATTTCATGGGAAGGGAACAAGTTAGTTAATTACGATTTTCTTCACCCACAACTATTTACATTACTTACTCAACGTTTCGCACAACTCCAGTAATGAATCAATACGAGGGGGATACACACGTATAGGACGGCCTACTTGCCAAGACAACTGGCGAGCAGGGGAAGAACTAGCCATCCCAGAATTCCTGATGAAGACTTCCGATGGCAGTCGAAACGTTGAGTAAATATTCTAAATACTTGTGGTTGAAGAAAATCTTAATTCTTATATACAAATATATTCATATATAAAAATACATTGACGTTGTAGGTTATTTGCGTAGTGCTGATATGTGATTGGGAGAAGTATGACGTACAATCTAACACTTGTCTCCGGAATTATATCACAAAATAGGGGACACATCATTATTTTAGTGACTTTGGGACGGTATCCCCTGTCTACTAACCGGGACAATATCATTGTTTACAAATAGGGAACATAGAGCTACCAAATCTCACGCATTTGGTGTGTAACTTACACATTTGGCTTCCATCTCACGCTCTGACGCAACTATCTGTAAATCTCACTCGTATCGGCCGTTTAAATATACATTAACACAAGCTTAAACGCCATTTTTGGATTCACGCATGCTTATCGACAGACAGCCCACGTCACAGCCCCCATGTCTCCCCGCGAAAGAATGATCACGGTATGAATATGGTTATCGCGTGTTACGGGCTTTGGTCCCGCGCCTCGTTGGCACAGTGACTGTCAAACTGGCAATGGACCGCCCATTGACATTTGAGCCAACAAAAGACTTACGTAAGAAAGGCTACACGGGCATACAACCAGGCGCTCACCAGTAATAGCAAACAAAGGTCCTCCATTTAAGCCAGACGTGTGTGGGGAGGGTTAAAATGCTAAACGTCTACCATGTCATTTTCCGAATCGAAATTAATAAAAAAAACAGCGTCAGCATGGCAGTTTAGCGTCCGTACTAAATTTTGACTAGTTGAGTTCTGATTGAGACTGATTTCGGTTCCGTGTGTGCATTCATAGTTGGTTTCAATAAAACTTCGTTCTTTTGAAGTCTTGCAATCATGTTTATGTGTAATTTGATGTGGTCCCAGAAGACTGATGTGTATTACACACTAATTCAAAACAATTTGACATATTTTTTTCCCGTATTTAAATAAACCGTTACAGGATACATAGTGGAATACAGTGTATTTGTCAATTAATAAATGCTTTTCAGTATATAAAGCGCTGTACCCGGTAGAAATTTGAACGACTAGAAGTGCTGCCATCTGGTATACTGTTGGTAAACTGGACACCCTTTTCAGTGTCCATGATATCACGCATGTGTTTCGACGCAACTGGGCAGCTCTGGGAACTGTACACGTCTACAAATGAACAACTGCTTTAATCGCTTGAATGGGCATTGCCTTTGATGTTATAAAAAAACTGAATATTCCTGCATTAGGGGAGACCGGGGTTAATTATAAAATTATTATTATTCGTGTTAATAAAATGTACCGCACCGTTAATATTCCGCATTGTAGTTAGATAGATATTAAAAATATTGCTATCCAAGACAAAACACCCAGATGGCAAGTGGACAAGGAAGCCATTGGCTTTTCGAGTGTCCAGCATTTTTTGATTTATGTGTAACCCACCCTTCTGAGATATTTGTTAATTTTGCTTGACGATGCTAGCATGCACAGTTCTGGTTATAAACCAGTACGCTTGGTATACAAGTGAAATAAAGCGTTCACATGTCGTAGTTAAATAAATGTTGCTTTTTAGTCATTGTCAGCAGACAACTCGCTGGCTGGGCCATCGGTACGAGCCGCCTGAGCGTTGTTACAGTTGTAACAACTTGCCCCTATACAATTGTAACAACTTGCCCCTAACACAATGCTTTGCAGTTGAACGCACGTGGACGATAACAAATCCTGATTTTCAGTTTAACCCATAACCCTTTAAATTATATAGTAGACATGTTTCAAGTTTCATTCACGAAACATAAGAAAGTGGCTGCGTGAGATTGTAGTACGTGAGCATAACAAACACATTTAGGTGGTTAAAAAGTTATTTTTTTCAACACCTCGTTAATGTTTTAACTCCCGATTGTTTGACAGTTTGTCTGCTGGTGGATGTCCAACCAACTACTGCGGATTGTATCTCCATTAATATGTGTTATGTGTTTTCGTAAAACGACTCTGTAACAACTTGCCCCTGTATTCAACTAGCCCCTGTCTCCCCTATCTTCTTAAATAGTAAAGTTATGAGATTAAGAGTAGCAGCATATTTGATTTGTCATTTTGGTTTACCCGTCTGGTGGCGCCACCATTCAGTTTTGTTAAGCTGCTCTAAGGGAAGGTGGGGCATGTCCGCACGCTGCGGCATGTCCGCACACATCGTTATTGACCAAACCGCGTAGTAGGGGAAGGTCGGGTATACTGGGTCACTTTTGAACATGGCCCGATGTATCAAAGAAACTATCAATGTTGCGCTTTCCACTATTTCACTTGAAACTCGTCAGTGATAGGCACCAATAGGTATAATATGGCAACTATTCGACCAGGCATTTAGGAGAAAATTTGAAATTTGGATTATGGCATTCCGGTCGAATATAGACGATAATTCTTCTATATAGGACCACCTTTTACGTTATATTGTCCGGGTCAATGCAGTGGAGTTCTTCGTTGGGTATATTGTTTTCTTTGCTGGTTGGTTTAGGAAAGGGGACGTAGGGTATAACGATCAAAATGTCACGAGTCTCTGTGCCTGCAAGCATTTATGCATTGTATGATGATCTAAAATTCCCACAAATGCGCAATCAGTGGATTTGTTAATACAATTGCTAATAGAAAAAAAATGTGGCTACAAAAAGTGTAAAGAACTTTATTTAACGAAGGTATGAGTATTAGCCGTCAAGTATCTTCTTGTTATCCTCCATTGTTTGCCCACAGATGGGGTGTCGCAGCTCGCAGTATCAGTGGTCCAATATATCGGAACGTGGTCCTATATAGCGGATCACGCAGTGATAAACCCGTAGGTAGATATCTACAAAGCTAATGAAACTTTGCTCTTCAAACCTTCTACATTCATTATTGAAATACTTATTTCACCGCCCTCGTTCATCTGAAGGGTTACAAACTACTTTCCCACATCACTTTGTTTACACACACAAACGTTACATCAGAAAGTGAAAAAACTAAAATATGTTCACATTTTCGAAGTTTTTGCGGAGTCCGCCAACTTTTACCCTCGATGCACATTTTATTTCAAAGTCAGTCGGCAGATGGAGCCACGTTAACTTCGGTTCCGTAGTTAGAGATATATGGCCATGGTCCAATATAGCGGATGGTCCAATATACCCGACCTTCCCCTGTTTGGTTTCAAAATATTGTGTTCTACGGTAGCATCAAACTCATACATGGAGCATTTGAACCTGCGAATTGAAATCGTTTGTTTCGGTAAGAAATTATTTGTTCTGAGATGTATGTCAAAATACATACCCTTAATTACCCAGTATTGTCATTTGATACCCTAAATGCGTTGTGTGCGTTAACGTTTCATTGTTTACAGAAAATAGACCCATTAAATATGGAATTTGTCTCAAGGATAGTATACGGGAAATGTATTGAGGAGGTGAGAGGTTGGTCTAACAATAAGTGAGAGATGATATTTTAAGGTGGGATGTGTTAAAGACAGAAAACTAACTTATAGTAAGTTAAGCATGATAGTAAGTTACGTGTTCATGAATCTTGATACAGAACGAGGCTGCCGAGTTTACACATTTCAAACATTTCAAACCCTAGGCAGCTCAGATCATCAATTTCGCAACTTATTGTGCCTAAAACAAAACTTAACTTGGACAAACGTGCTTTCTCTGTCGCTGCGCCTAGGGTCTGGAATGAACTCCCTATCACTTTGAAAACGGTTGTCCCTCGTTCTGATAATGACTTCTGCGCTTCCCTGTTCACGATTATTCTTAATGATTCTGCTTTGTTGCGCCTCTGAGTTCAGGTACCTGAGGATATAGGCACCATAGAAGTTAATTATTATTAATTATTTTTTTTTTTTTTATTAATGATAATGTTGTTTTTACTCTGTGTCCTTTTGGTTTTCCTCGTCGCATGGCTTCCCCTGTGCGCAGTAGCTGAGACTGACCATCACGCATCCACTTCACAAATGTAGACCGTTGTATTACATAAAGTACAGCTGGTTGGGGGGCTCTGTGGCGACCAGCAGCTGTTAGATTCTCTCCGTATTTGTTATATTATTGATCTATGACGCTTTTTTTGTGGTCGCCGTATGCGCTATGGTTGTAATGTGTGCAAGAGTAATCGAAAATGGAAGACTGGAAGTTTCTGCTCATTGGAGTTCTCGTGGTGCTCTCGACTTTGATTCACCTGTGCTACAGCCAGCAGGGACATATCCGTCATGGCGGACTTAGCCGTGAGTATTTACTGGCCTTGAACACCCGTGCACACCAAGATTCAAATTTTCTCAATAGCATTGACTTTCCTCCCGAATTGACGCAGAACACCACGAAACGGGAGCATAAAGGAGGACGGAGGGTGGTGTGCGACAGAGACTAAGGACAATGAAATGTAATCCCCCTCTACCATCCATCAATTTGGCAAATGTACGGTCTTTGAAAGGTTTCAAGATGGACGAACATCGTGGTAATGTAACATTTTTAACGAACACAGAGACGCTTTTCTCTTGGCATTCGCCGAAACCTGGTTCGACAGCTGTGTGTCTGACCAGGAAACTTTTATAGAGGGATTTTGATGTGCTACCCGGCTTGACCGCGACAAGGATGCGACCGGAAAGGAGAGGGGTTGGGGTGTCTGCCTATATGTAAATGAACGTTGGTGCAAACATGTGATTGTGCGTGATCGGCTTTGCACCCCTGACATTGAACTGGTGACTGTTTCACTACGGCCACTGTATCTACCTCGCGAATTTCCTAAACTGTTTGCGACTGTTGTTAACATACACCCAGACCCAACGTGGATCGAGCCGCCCAGCATATTTATGATGTGACACAGACACTTGACGCTTTGTCTACTGATGCATCCAAATTCATACTGGGTGATTTCAACCAGCGCAGCCTTAAACAAAGTCTGCCTACCTACCAGCAGTACATCACGTGCCCAACCCGCATGAACCGGACTATTGACTTGTGCTACGCTTCGGTGCCTAATGCGTATAGGTCCATAGCCAAGCCACCGATCGGCGACGCCGATCACAACACTGCTCACCTGGTTCCTATTTATAGATGCCTTCTGAAGCGTGCAATATAAGGTTGATAACTATGACAACTATGCTCTTGTCATTAATTAATTAGTTAGACTACGCATCGCAGTCTAATTAATGCAACAAAACAAATTCTGACCTTGTGTCGAAAATACGGGTGTGCATTTAGCCGCCAGAGGGAGCCACATGCAGCTCCATTCTGGGGCGATCTATTCAGGCGATTAAAGCACCTTTAATGATCGATTAGGGCGAGATTGGGACCGAGAGCGACAGCTGCATTAAACTATGTTGTACTGTGAGACATTCAGTGATTCAAGCCATCTACCGAGTCTCCCGCGAACAGCCAAACATGCGACAATCTTTATTGAATGTGGATTAGCTAGTATAGATGCCTATGCCCACGAGAGGTTCAAACGTAGTGTTTATGCTGATTAGCTACTTCGATCTATGAGAGTAAGACCTGCATGGTATAAATGCGTACCAAATTTGTTTAGAAGTGACCAGCCACACAATCACCCCTGTCTGAGGATAATACTCGTTCTGGACTGCCTTTTGACGCTGTCGAGATCATTACTGTGACACGCCAAAAACGTCGTGAAGTGTGATACACCTTGCACAGTCCAGATACACAGCGCTGTAGTACAGGATGCATATGGAAATAAACGTTTCCCTTTGAGTGAACATTGAGCTGGTGAACATGATTTCATAGGACAGGAACAAGTTAGCATGCAGTTGTACTATGTTCACGTTGTGTACCCACCAAAGTGTGACGATGCTCCAGGGTAGGTATATGCACTATAAGGAAGACGGTCACTTGTCACCCGGCTTATTTAATGTCTTACCGTTTTACCTGTACAATGTATTATCCAGGCTTCGAAGGCCCAGCAAGATGAATCGAAACCTCTCATTCTTGATTCCGGCACTATGTCGGTCCACGGCAGTGGTATGGAATGAATCGAAAAAGGCTATAATAGCATTATTACCATTATTAGTATCTACATTGTGTCTACCGAGAAGGGCCGCTACACTGAACGGTTCTGGACAGGTGCCAGTGCATTAAAGTGCTCCTTCAATATCAATGATCTCTCTGTCAGCGTTTCGACTGAGTCATAATTACAAATAATATACACATGTCAACCCTTCGGCAACTGTCGTGAATAAACTGCTGATAGTCTAGTCGAATCCTACACTATACAACGCAGTAGATGATATCACCGTGTTCCCCAATGTGCCGATTAATGAAGTGTCCGACATTTAGGCTTTAACCGAATACTTCGATACTTTGGACTTTTGTCTCAGCTGAACAAATCTGGCAGCGTGACTTTGCGTAACGTTGCCTGTTAGCTGCGCCTTGTTGTATTTCACTTATATCCTACATGGTTTCTAAGTGGACTCCTTTGCGTCTACCATAGTACAGCATGTACACATTCTCCGCTATTCGGTCTGGCAATATGATTGATCTCATGTTTTATATTTGATCTTATATTTCGTTTTCACCTGTCCCCTGGAAAGATTGCGGCCACGCTGCAATTTCTACGCGAAAAATATTCCTTCACACATATCCATCACAGCATAATACAGTTGAGTAATTATGGCAAGGTGGAGTCCACGAGCGTCGAAGTATCGAAATAGCAACATGAGTATTCGCTCCCCGGTCCTCTCCATTGAGACTTGGACGTTCTATTCAGTGTGCTACTGTGTAGCTACAATGTCATACTCCAGCAACAAGCTGGGTTCTATCCAGTGTGCTACTGTGTAGCTACAATGTCATACTCCAGCAACAAGCTGGGTTCTATCCAGTGTGCTACTGTGTAGCTACAATGTCATACTCCAGCAACAAGCTGGGTTCTATCCAGTGTGCTACTGTGTAGCTACAATGTCATACTCCAGCAACAAGCTGGGTTCTATCCAGTGTGCTACTGTGTAGCTACAATGTCATACTCCAGCAACAAGCTGGGTTCTATCCAATGTGCTACTGTGTAGCTACAATGTCATACTCCAGCAACAAGCTGGGTTCTATCCAGTGTGCTACTGTGTAGCTACAATGTCATACTCCAGCAACAAGCTGGGTTCTATTCAGTGTGCTACTGTGTAGCTACAATGTCATACTCCAGCAACAAGCTGGGTTATATCCAGTGTGCTACTGTGTAGCTACAATGTCATACTCCAGCAACAAGCTGGGTTCTATTCAGTGTGCTACTGTGTAGCTACAATGTCATACTCCAGCAACAAGCTGGGTTCTATCCAGTGTGCTACTGTGTAGCTACAATGTCATACTCCAGCAACAAGCTGGGTTCTATCCAGTGTGCTACTGTGTAGCTACAATGTCATACTCCAGCAACAAACTGGGTTCTATTCAGTGTGCTACTGTGTAGCTACAATGTCATACTCCAGCAACAAGCTGGGTTCTATTCAGTGTGCTACTGTGTAGCTACAATGTCATACTCCAGCAACAAGCTGGGTTCTATCCAGTGTGCTACTGTGTAGCTACAATGTCATACTCCAGCAACAAACTGGGTAAGCAACCGTTAAACTCGCCGAAGCGTGTTCCACGTGTTGCCTAAAAATGTACGTTCTTGTATAGAGCGGTGTCCAGTCCGTAGGACCGCTCAAAGCGCTTTACATTTCACCCCCTGGCAGACCTATTCATTCCAAGTCCATCTTAACTTCTCTGGGAAGCATTCAGCCACGCTGCAATTGCGCGAAGACTATTCGTTCACATTTCCACCACTGTCTGTATTATCAGGTACTCATTTATACAGCTGAGTGAACTGTGGCAACGTAGGGTGATCAAACGTGCCAAAGGTTCGAAGCGACCGCAGTGGGATTTGAAACCGGGTTCTCTCGATTGAGAGTCCGGCCTTCTATCCGGTATGTCATCGTGCCCCACATCGCGCCCCTACACCAAGTTGAATAGTCTGAGCTTCTAAAACATGTCAGGAAGGCGAACAAAGAGGTCACATCAGCAGGAGCCGTGCCAACTATTCACCGTCGCTGACCCGATTTCTTGCTGTGCATGAGCGGGTATTTCCTTATAGTATCAACGGTGTTTTTCGGGAATGTGCAAGGTTTAGCGCTTGGGGTATTGAATGCTCAGACGTAGAACCATTAGTTGAGGTTCACACTACAGTACTGAATCACAAAATCGCAAATAACGGCACATCGTCACATGGCAACCATGTTACCTCAAATGTTAATCTCACAATGTGTTGTTACTAAAGGAGAATTACACGAGGCAAGAGGTCGGGATGCAGTTCAATTTAATGGGAAGAATAACAAGAATGATGTGCAGAGCTTGCAAGTTGTGTCGAGAAACTTGCGTGCGATATTGAGCCGATCTAAAATCTGAAAGGGGTGTCCCCTTTCCTAACAATTTTGTCACCAGGTGGCAGCACTCCTAGTCATTCAAACTGCCACCAGGGACATCACTTTATACATTGGAAAACATGTTTATATAATTATGTTAATTTAACAGAATATTGATCTCTCGTAAGACCAAAATATGAATTACGCATCGGCGTCATGATTGGAATAATGTAGCAAGATTCATTAAAAGGCACTGAGCCATGCACCCCCCTTTGGTTCACCTTTTCCCGCATGCACCCTGATGTGACACAACATGGTAACATGGTAAACTAACGGGTGACTAAGCTTGCCCCCCCCCCCCACCAGCAGCTCTGGATGCGTATGGAGGGGAACCGACTCCTAAAACGAACAAATACTTAGTGGGAAAAGAGATAGTCCTACAGAAGATGACAGCCCCACACCCAGTGGGGATAGAGATAGTCCTAGAGAAGATGACAGCCCCACATTCAGTGGGGATAGAGATAGTCCTAGAGAAGATGACAGCCCCACATTCAGTGGGGATAGAGATAGTCCTAGAGAAGATGACAGCCCCACACCCAGTGGGGATAGAGATAGTCCTAGAGAAGATGACAGCCCCACACCCAGTGGGGATAGAGAATGTCCTTGAGAAGATGACAGCCCCACACACAGTAGGGATAGAGAATGTCATAGAGAAGATGACAGCCCCACACTCAGTGGGGATAGAGAATGTCCTTGAGAAGATGACAGCCCCACACTCAGTGGGGATACAGAATGTCCTTGAGAAGATGACAGCTACACACACAGTAGGGATAGAGAATGTCATAGAGAAGATGACAGCCCCACATTCAGTGGGGATAGGGATAGTCCTAGAGAAGATGACATCCCACACACAGTTGGGATAGATAATGTTCTAGAGAAGATGACACCCCACGCTCAGTGGTTATAGAGAATGTCCCAGAGAAGATGACACCGCCACGCTCAGTGGTTATAGAGAATGTCCCAGAGAAGATGACACCCCATGCTCAGTGGTTATAGAGAATGTCCCAGAGAAGATGACACCACCACGCTCAGTGGTTATAGAGAATGTCCTAGAGAAGATGACACCCCACGCTCAGTGGTTATAGAGAATGTCCTAGAATAGGTGACACCCCCACACTCAGTAGGAATAGAGATTGTCCTAGAGTAGGCGTTATCCCCACACTCAGTGGGGATAGAGATTGTCCTATAGTTGGTGACACCCCACACTCAGTGGGGATAGAGATTGTCCTAGAGTAGGTAACACGCCCACACTCAATGGAGGAAAGAATTGGTGTCATTGTTATCGTGTCTACATTATGCCTACACGCGTGTTATCGTGACGACAAGTAGACCTTTGTCAGACCGTCGCGACAGACCGCCTCCTGGGCTTGCTTAGCCCCGCCGTTGGTCGACGTATTGTCAATCTTAGATCGGAATGTCCATGCGTCATGTTACGATAAAGGTAAACATGTTTTATATATCGCGGCGTCTGATCGCTGGGACCGCTCCAATTGGCCTTCACTTCACTCCTGGCTAATCTGTTTATTCAGCCACGCTGCAATTACTGCGCCAAAATAATGTCAACCCTGTCTATGACCAGATGCTTATTTTCAGAGCTAAGTGAGCTAGGACAACGTGTAGTAGCTGACAGTGCATAGGCTTCAAACGGCAGCAAGAAGATTAGACCCCCGGTCTTAATGAAAGTCCCTTTTATTTTCTTATTGCTATGCATTTTACTCAACATATTTTAATTTGTTTATCTATCTTTCAAATATACTCTCATTTGTTATTATTAAATCTTAAACGGTACTGTATTTACTTGTATATATTTTTTTCAACTCACCACCCCCAGGGACGTAACATATATTTATAAGGTTTATCCTGAGTAAAACATTTATGTCATTCTTGTAACTAAGTGGGATAATGTACCGCACCCCGTATGTAAATACACATGCTATCGGTCACGCGCTTCGTCGCTTCAACTCGTATCATGCGTGACCAGGGGTCATTTCATAGACATTTAGGAAGTTCAAAAGCACATTTTCCTCATAGCTATTCAGCCTCATAGCTATTCAGTTTGTAGCCTGTGTTTTTTCGTGGTTTCAATGTTATACAAACTTACTGTATAAATCGATCCATTGGAAGATAAATATAACATAATCATATTAATGATGTATATGTTGACGATTTAAAAAGATTTTCGTCACGCATATGATATTCTCTTTTATTATACGACACATACTCATTTCAATATAATGCTTATTCGTGGTGTTAGGGGTACGATAACTGCATCTAGTACAAGACACAACACAAAACCATGATCATAGTAACTGCTATAATCCGTGCCGGGCGGCACGGATGAGTGAATTGCCCCGGGTGCATTCACAGTGGACGACGCTGACGTTGTTGACAATATTTCCTTATTTTATATAAGCTGAAATCGAATTCATTTTACTTCCTGTTCAGTGTAAGTATAAGACAGAGTGTGCGCGGAGGTGCCGTGATTGCAGTGACGAGACGGCACGGCAATGTTACCGCTCCGCTATGGCGTCACGATTATGGCGATCCTCTCTGTCTTCACAACCAAGGTGTCGGGACTGGCACTGCGTGCACCAGGACATTTCTACCAGTACGGACCGGATGTTGGGGACAGCACGGCACCCGTCAACGACGATGGAAGCACTGGAGTCATTCTCATCTCTACCCCGTTCCCGTATTTTGACCAGAATCACGAGTCTCTCTATGTGAGTGAGCACAGTTTGCGTAGCATAATACGTTGATAACGTTGTAACCGTAACGTTGCTATACGTATTACTAATTAACAACCATTTTCATTAGCCTAGGTAATCGGTGTTTATAATCCGTTCGCAAGTGTGTTGGTGGAGTGGGTGGGTGGGTGATTGTGTGGGTGAGTTGTTGAAAGAGTGGTGTGTTGGTGAGTGAGTGTGAGTGTGAGTGTTTGTGTGCGTGTTTGTGTGCGTGTGCGTGTGCGTGTGCGTGTGCGTGTGCGTGTGCGTGTGCGTGTGCGTGTGCGTGTGCGTGTGCGTGTGCGTGTGCGTGTGCGTGTGCGTGTGCGTGTGCGTGTGCGTGTGCGTGTGCGTGTGCGTGTGCGTGTGCGTGTGCGTGTGCGTGTGCGTGTGCGTGTGCGTGTGCGTGTGCGTGTGCGTGTGCGTGAGTGAGTGAGTGAGTGAGTGAGTGGGTTGGTGGGTGGGTGGGTGTGTGGGGGGCGGGTGGGGGGTGAGTGAGTGAGTGAGTGAGTGAGTGAGTGAGTGAGTGAGTGAGTGAAAGTGTGTGAATGAGTGAGAAGCATAGTCAGTGGGCACTGCCGCGAAAACAGCGTTGTTCTGTTTCTTAACACGTCCTCTTTTCCGTTTTCCGTATGGTTTTCAGCAACACGCCAGCTTTGGTCGTCTTGTTGGCGCCAATCTTAGGACATTGTCCAAATGTCGAAATATCTTCTTTTTTCAATATTGTTGACACGATTGGTTCTGCTTGTGCTTTTTGAAGACTGTCACGTTGGTGATGAATCCGTTCTATTTGATATTTAGACGTTTATTATCTGGTCTAGAAACTTGCTAGTTTCTTTTCACTGCTTGTTTTGTGTCCCGAGTTTCAGAGCAACAGAGAAGCACGGGTTTAGCATTGCATCGTATTGTTTTGGTGTTTTTATTTATATCGTTTGACTTTCGACATTGTGTGAGTTTTTAAATGCTCTCCATGTCCTTCGAAACCTATTCTTGGTGTCGATAGATAAGTCTTCATCTTTGAACAATACGCTACCAAACGTAGGTGAAACGATCTATGTCTGAAAGGGCCATGTCTTTAGTATTTGCTATCGCAATTTGCACTCGTGACTTCAGTTTCGGAGCAGTGGTGCGCGAATCGTAGTATCGCAAATAGCTTCGGTGGACATCACGATAACTCAACATGCCAACTACAACCTGGCACTGTATCATACATAAACATGTCAGATGTATGCCTACAAACTGTAATTGGTCTTGGTGTAATTGTGAAATGAAAGACTGCAGCAGAATACATTAACTTTTCTTTGCAAGACACACAACGCATTGAGCCTTCTCTTCCGCGGTCGCCATTTTGTTGTTCTACTCTAGACACTTGAACTGTCAACGTAAACTCGTTGAGTTGGGCTACAAGACTATACAAACTACTACATTTGAAATAAGGTAGATAATTTAGGAACACACTGTGTATATTCAGGTCAACACCAACGGGCTGATATCCTTCCTTCGGGAAGTATCGCAATACACGCCCGACGCCTTCCCTCTGTCCGAAAACAGACGCCTGGTAGCAGCCTTTTGGGCAGACGTCGACACAAGAAACAATGATGGTCGCGCGTACTACAGGTACAACAAACAACAAACGGTTTGCACTTTCCAACAGTTATACCATATATGTCATTAACTAGTGTAGTATCAATGCCATTAACTAGTGTAGTGTCTATGTCATTAACTATTGTAGTGTAAATGTCATTAGCTTGTATAGCTTAAATATCCTTATCTAGTGTAGCATCAATGACGTCAGCTAGTGTAATATCAATATCATGTAGATTATTTAGTGTCAATGTCATTAATCAGTGTTATATCAATGTCATTAGCGAATGTAGTATTAATATAATTAACTAGTGCAGTTTCATTGTAATAAACTAGCGTAGTGTCAAGTGCATTTGCTCGTGTTAATGCCAGTATCTTGTGTAGTGTCAATACAATTAACTAGTGTAGTGTCAGTGTAATTAGTTAGAGTGTATTGTCATTAACATTGGCTATTGTAATGTCAATGTCATTATCTAGTGCAGTGGCAACATTATTATATCAATGTCATTAGACAGTGCCAGTGTCAATAACTGGTGCATTGTCAAAGCAGTAATTAGTTAGCTATGCATATATTCGCTTAGTTGCTCAAGCGCCGCGAATTTTAAATAATAAATCACACGAACCAAATAGAAACACCGTAGTAAGTAACACCGTAGTAAGTAACACCGTAATAAGTAACACTGTAGTAAGCGCTTTACAACTGCACACAGAGAGACGACGGACAGCGCCGTCTTGCGGCGGGCGACAGACGACGTGAGACGGGCCTTCGTGAGACTCACTCACTTCTCGGCCACCTGGGTCTTCATCGCCTCCTGGCACGAAGTCACGTACTACGGAGGGTCAACTGACACATCGGTATGTGTGTGCTAACACCATTCTTCTAACGTGTCATTGACTTACTTAGCATTAGTTTGTCCTTGAGTGTGTAGACATCCCCCAAATGTTCGCCCAGCTAAGTCAGCGTCGTCAGCGTTGGCTTAGCCATATCTGCCGCATGAAGGATGGACGTATTCCAAAGGACGTCCTGTATAGTGAGCTTGCCTCTGGTACAAGGTGTGTTGGCCGTCCAGCTCTGCGGTTCAGGGATGCTTGCAAACGAGATATCAAATCTGCTCAGATCAGCATCGAGTCCTGGGAAGCTACTGCAGCAGACCGCAACAACTTGCGACAAGCAATGGTAAGTGGTGAGTGATATCGGGAATGCAGTAGAAAGAAGAAACGAACGATGGACGGAGGAGAGAGTGCGTCGGATAGAAAGACCATCGATTACCACGCCTCTATATCAAACTGTCTACACCTGTGTCTTCTGTAACAGTGACTGCCACTCAAAAATCTTACTTTTAGTCACAGCAATGGCTGCCCAAAACACTGTCACCTACGGCGCAGCTCCATTGTCTTTCGAGATAGACGGCTGCCAATGAGTTTGTAGACAGCCATGGAATGCGTGATTGTTTGTATATCAATTAACATTGTTGGTTTGTCAATTAACGCTTGTTGTGGGCATGCTATAAGTTCAGCTAATATTTGAGTGACCTTAATCTGGATTGTAAAGAATAGTGAACATTTTGCAAACCTAGTGGCATGTAAATGTTTCATATAATATGTAAGGGATGACACCTAGGTCTTGCCGAGCAGTGTGTTCCTAAATAGCTAGGTGTTGAGGCGTTATCAGTCAGATATTACAAGTCCCTCCGCAGTTGTTATGAACGGTCGGCTGGAATTATTTGCGAGTAAGTCCAATGAACCAATGTAAGCCTTCGGCGCAACACAGATCGAGAAATGTTCAACCTGCGGCGATAACCAAAAGAATGTTTCAAATTGCTCGGAGGCACTTTTATGAAACAACGTAAATGTGTGTGTGTGTGTGTGTGTGTGTGTGTGTGTGTGTGTGTGTGTGTGTGTGTGTGTGTGTGTGTGTGTGTGTGTGTGTGTGTGTGTGTGTGTGTGTGTGTGTGTGTGTGTGTGTGTGTGTGTGTGTGTGTGTATTTGTGTGTGTGTATGTATGTATGTATGTTTGCAGGCACGTACACACACACCACGCACACACACACACACACACACACACACACACACACACACACACACACATATATATATATATATATATATATATATATATATATATATATATATATATATATATATACACACACACACATAATTCAGTTGTAAGACTGGAAACGTACAATTCATACCATCTGCGAATTCAATTTATTTATTTTGGTCACTGAAGCAAATATGCCTTGATTGTAGAATGGAATTTGAACATACGATAACATATGTTGACGAAATTGGCACACATTATTTGCAAAAATCTGGTTGCTATAACGTAACATCAATAATAAGATCCGAACTATGCATCAATTATCATCGTGACTGTTTCTCTCTGGCTAGGAACTGTATTGTATCGTCTGTTGGTTACATTCTATATCCGGTTTGCAGTTGAACACGTTTCAAATCGTGTTGATTACAAATGGCCGCCATTCGTTCACGATGTTCAACTACGGCGACATCTCGTGGACAACCGGGACAGCGAGTGCCGGGGACAGTAGCACAGGTCTGGGCGGCACTCCGGCTCAGGTGGGTATTTGTTTCATAGTGAGGTCCGTTAGCGGCATATGTGGATGGTATCGAGACAAGCCTGATAAAAGCACGACCCTTTTTTCTGCTCCCTTAGGTTATTAGCTTTAACATTTCGATAAGAGCCAGCATATATTATGGAGGGTTCCATAAATGTTCACATCCCATCGAACCAACTCTGCCATTTTACTGCATTTCTCCATATTTCATTATAACATGTTATATATGTATTATTATTTCATGTGTTATATGAAAACGGTGATTGTAATAGAAGAAATTATATACCATTTGTAGACCTATAATTTGTCATATAATACAGCTCTATATCTTAAGTAGTTCTGAAGTTATGCCTTTCACAGCAATTATATCACTACTAGTATTGGCTCATTTCACAGTGACCCCACTGTTTAGACTCACCACATGCACATGTAGCGATGATTCTTAACATGATGGGCAAACGACTGCAGGGGTAACATACTCATTTACCATTAAAAAAATATTGGTATTATGTTTCAAACCTGGATCATTCACGTGTATAATCGAAGATCCCACCAGCAATGACATTCGACCAGCTACGTATAATGGTTACACATCGCTGCACACACGTCTACCCACACCTGTCGTTCTGACGTCTTTGAACACGGATCATTCACGTGTATAATCTGGGGGGTTGGAGGCAACCAATGCATTGCCAGTGCACCATTCTTGAGACAAATTTCTCCTTCTGTGGGTACGTTTTGTGAGTCCAGTGCACGTTAAGACACGTGATGTATTAGTTTAGACTGATTGGGTAATTGAAGGTATATCTTGTAACATTTCAAAACACTGTTTTACGACAAACGGTTAACGTTGCACTCTGAAATAAAATCTTAACTGATTTTATGAAACGTACAGCAGGAAACACATTTACTTATTAGATCACAATTCCTATTATAGATGTCATTTTGTGAGTTGATACGTTATCTTAGAAATGATGCTTTTGCTAAATTAACCGTCAGATGAGCTTCCCCAAATGGGCTAATTTTAGCTAGCTTATTTTAAAAAAATCTCTTGCGGGCGAGATTGTATTCCGTTCAAACATGTGATGTAAACACTGCCGTAAGAGTAAACAAAGCATGTGGACAATAAAGTCTGGGTCTTATTAAATACAGCCTGAAGACTAATCCAAAACGATTCTGGTCATTTATTAAGGCAAATAAACGAGAAAACATTGGCATTCCCACACTTCGAGTAAACGACCAGCCAATAATAAATGATCGTGATAAAACAAATGCCCTAAACAACCAATTTAGCTCTGTATTTACCCAAGAAAAGCACCCCATCCCCCAAATAGCCCCCTTTACTTACCCCAACATCCCCCTTCTCGAAATTGGCATAGATGGCGTAATAAAGCAGCGGGAAAATCTAAACCAGAACAAAGCTACAGACCCAGATGAACTCCCAGCCAGAGTCCTTAAAGAAACTGCAAAGCAGATAGCTCCCATCATCACCCCAATGTTCCAACAATCATACAACACAGGTAAACTTCCTAACGACTGGCTCAAGCATTAGTAACTCCTATGCACAAAAAGAGCCACAAATCTGACCCTGCTAACTACAGACCCATATCACTAACCTGCATCCTCTGTAAAGTAATGGAACATATCATCCTAAGCAATATGTGGAAATACCTGCACAAGCATAACATCATTCTCCACTTCCAACACGGATTCCAGTCGGGACTGTCTTGTGAATCTCAACTCATTGAGACAGTCCACGACTGGATGACTGCTATGGACAACAAGACCCAAATTGACGCAATCCTGCTTGACTTTGCCAAAGCCTTCGATAAAGTGCCTCACCTACGTCTTCTATCAAAATTGACCTCCTACGGAATCACTGGAAACACTCAAAATTGGATCAAATCTTTCCTATCCAACCGCAAACAGAGCGTCTCAGTTAACGGTGCCCTGTCGGACATCACAGATGTCACATCTGGTGTCCCACAAACTTCAGTTCTAGGACCTGTCCTCTTCTTATTCTACATAAATGACATAAATGGTAACATCAAATCTTCTATACGCTTTTTTGCAGATGATAGTATTATATATCGTAAAAACCGACCACGAAATTCTCCAAACCGACCTAAACCAGCTCCAAACATGATCAGACAAATGGCAAATGGAATTTAATGTATCTAAATGTGTCCACCTTCCAATAACAAACAAAACTAAACCCAGCCCACACAAGTACTCGCTTTCTGGCCAGCCATTATCCACTGTATCCAGCCACTCATATCTCGGAGTAAAATGGGATTCCAAATTAACCTGGACAAATCAAGTCACTGATATAACTTCAAAATCTTCGAAATTTTTGGGCGTGATTAAACTAACTCTTGGCCCATGTAAACCCGAAGTTAAACAAACAGCCTACAACATGCTAATCCGGCCAAAACTTGAGTACTCTTCACCCATATTGAATCCCCACACCTTTTCCAAGTTAAAAGCCTTGAAAGAGTGCAACACTCTGCTGCCAGATTTGTTAAAAATGATTACAGACGGAACACAAATCCAGTAGATCTAATTACTGCCCTTGGATGGCCAACCCTCGAACGAAGACGCATCATTAAACAAGCCACAACCTTCTACAAAATTCTAAATAACATTACTGAGATCACCCCACCCCCTCCAGGCCTACTAACCCGCTCTCGAACCTGTGGACAATACGTAGCCCCCAGGTGTCGTATAAATGCAATGATCTTTTCACTTTATCCCCGAGCCATTCGCATAAGGAATATGATTCCACCAAAATTTACCAACATAAAAAACCCAAAATCATTTCAAGAATCTATTATGGAACTCCCTTTCACCATACATCCTCACCTAAACTGCCTTTAAAACACAGTGCTCAGCGTAAACTTACCTATTAAAAAAAAAATTTAACATCCTATACATAAAATAAATAAAACTATAAGATAAAACCATTTCAGCAACATTAAAATTACTAGTCTTTTAGTCGAATGTACCACCCACAGCGCATGCACACAGTCCACCACAAACTCCTGCGTTAGCCCAAGTTTGGGCTGTTTGGAGTATGACCACTTGAGACTTGAGACTACAAATACTGAAGTGTGGTTTACACACACACACACACACACACACACACACACACACACACACACACACACACACACACACACACACACACACGCACGCACGCACGCACGCACGCACGCACGCACGCACGCACGCGCGTGAGTCAAACAACAAACTGGACGATTCACACTTACATAATAGTTATATTTGGCAATACACATTTTAGAGCTACTGCAATTTTAGCATATCTGCTGTTCCATCAGAAATGGTAACGTAATAAGTTCTTTCGAGATCGCAGTCAAGTCAGCCATTATATAATTTCACTAAAGGTTTTTTGCAGATTTGCAAACGGATATATATTTTGGGAAACGTTATGGTATAACGAACCAGAAAACCAGTGTTTTCTTTTGCCCATTAGCACGTATGGCGGCCATTTTGGATTTTCAAAATGCCCAGCTGGTGTTTATTACTATTGCTGTTGTTGCTACTACTGTTTATAGAGCTGCGTCTACATGTGAAACATCTTTACAACAGGTTGGGTTCAATGCTGGCGACGGTCTACGCTATTTCTCCGTGCCCGGTTCTCGTCAGGCGGCCATTGTTAACGTCGAGACAACGACCAACGTGGGACTTCCCGGCCGCTGGATGTTCCGTATCGATGACGTGTCTGTGGAGGCTGGCGGCTGTAACACGGAAGGTTCGATACCATACTTAGAGTACTTATTCCATCACTATTATTGTAGGCATAAAACCTTAGTTCATGAGCAGAATGCTCTTGATAGACGTTGATTAACAAACACTTCTCTATTACCATTAATCGTTCTGCATTACGTCAGACATTTCTACAGTGGTTCTGGCTTTTGCTGCTTTAACTTCCCATTCTGCCAGGTATTCTTCGTCATTACATTCATTCATATATATTATATATCACCCTTCAGTGATGTCCAGTTGTGCAAGATAATAACAGTGTGTTCGAGCCGCACCTCTTCATTGTATATCCGTTATGTCAAGTGCGTGTACAGCTGCTGTCCTAATGATAGGTATTCTGGCCGTTGGCCCTAGCTACGGCTCAATGTTGGGTGGTACGGTACTAACGGTCTCTGGGCCGTGTTTTGACAACCTGGCGGACACGTCCAATATCAAGTGCAAGTTCGGTGACACCGTGATCCAGGCCGAGATCATCGACACTACGCGTGCGCAGTGCATACTTCCTATGCTCCTGAGAACTGGACGAATACCAGTAGCGCTCTCTACTGACAATGGAGAAAACTATGACCACAGCGGTTTAATCACACTCGGTAAAGTTTGGTTTTATAATATAATCAATATGTTATTTTTTTAAATAAGTACACATTGTATGTATATATATATATATATACACACACACACACACACACACACACACACACACACACACACACACACACACACACACACACACACACACACACACACACATACACACACACAAACACACAACACTAACCGGGTGTTTTTTCAATAGTAATGCTATTAATGATAATTCCTACATTGGAAATGATCAAAGATTATATTGATATGTTTAAATCAATCAATGTTTCTTTAATATGCTTCACTTTTTGTGCACTGCTGGTTACGTTTTACAGCAAGAATATGTAATTTGTAATTTCTATTTTTTTTCTGATCAACTTGCCATTTATGTATTTATTTTCAGTGGGCGAAGACATACCACAAACCGTCACACTGGTAAATAAACACAACATTGCGTGGGGCGACTTCAATAAGCAACTTCAAATTACTTGGCCAACATCATTTTTCAACGCATCAAATGCATCCTATGTGGATGTTGATTTCGTTGTTTTCAAGTAAGTGTAATTAAATTTTTGGGTCTGTTCTAATCACATTGGTCATGTGTACGTAGAGTTGCACTATATATATATATATATATATATATATATATATATATATATATATATATATATATATATATATATATATATATATATATATATATATATATATATATATATATATATATATATATATATATATATATTATGTATGTGCGTGTATTTTTGTGTCTGTTTACCAATATTTATAAGCATCTGATATTACGCTAAGGTGATTACCACCACACTTTGTGATGTGTATTGTCAAATTGCTGTTTACAATTTGCATATAAGTAAATACATTTACGACAATTCAAACATACACCCAGTAGTTCAGTTCCAGACAGAAGAACACGTCGGATATTCACGTTTTCTACTGGTCACGTCATTATAAATATTTCCAATATCCGACAACCAGGGCATCCATCTACATCATTACCGTCTTGCGTCCATCCATCCGTCCGTCCGTCCGTCCGTCCGTCCGTCCGTCCGTCCGTCCGTCCGTCCGTCCGTCCGTCCGTCCGTCCGTCCGTCCGTCAATCAATTAATTAATCAATCAATCACTCAACCATTACCGTCTATCCATTCAGCAATAAAAAATATATATAAATGCACAACGTGTTTAAAACAACGCACGTTTGTACATTACATTGCAGATTCCAGAAAAAACAAGAACAATTCAGCAATAATTATTGAAGGTCACAGTGATCCTAGTTATTTATCAACGTAATCTGCATTGTCGGAAGTAATGTTGTGGTAGATTTTAATTCGAGTCATAGATATATTGTGCCAGTTATTTAACACACACATCCTTGGATCCATTGATCGAAGAATTGACATATTGATCGGTCAGACTAATTGATCGCTTTATCGATTAGCCTATCCATCATCCATCCGTCCTTTCATCCTTCCTTCCTTCCGTCCTTCCACACAATTATTTGCATTCCGTTCAGATACAACAAGAACGAAACAACTGTGGAGAAACAGGTTGTTCCACTTGTGAAGTCGGCCGATAATGTCGGCCATCTAATCTTGCCAACCAATGTCGTGTCTGTGTCTGAGTTGCCGTCCGGCCACATGGGGGCAGTGCGAGTTAGCGAGGCACATTCTACTGATCAGAGGTGAGCAACACGATAAAATACATTAGGTATTTAAAGAGTGTAAAAGACATGCTGAAGTAACAGCAGCATTTGAACCAGTTTCCGAAATAAGAATACATATTCTTAAATAAGGAAAAAGTGAAGAGACTGAAAGTGAATTGGCTCACAATATGATGAGACGTGGAAGTATCGGATATGCCAGGAATAATGATGGTATTTGGGCTCTACTTATCTGGTATTTGACTTCGGTCGTCTCGAGATTAATTGTTTGTATGTGGAAACAATTCTTCAAACAACCTTGCATTTGGGCTACAAATGTGATGTTTGGAGAGAAAACAGCTGTGTTAAAACGTCACAGCAATCCGTTCAGAGGAAGTGACACAAATTATACAGTTATAGCGATATACAAATGAATATTTAACCCCGACATTTCACAATGCAATATCGCAAATACTGCGGAACCGATTTCCATGAAATGTTCACTGTGACCTACTCATCAGACACGGTTTATTCCAAAATAGGTTAGCCCAATTAAATTTTTCTTGTACACACGCGCGCGTGCGCAAATACGCAAACACGCATACGTACATATGAAAGACACACATGTACTCATATGTATAATCAACATTATTGCACATGCCGACAAGTCTCAGTGGATGTGTTTCAGCATAGTGAGGTCCCTGTGGTCTGATATCCACTTCGCAGATTGGTATGAGAATATCTACTTCAACAATCTACTACAGCGAGGTGACACCAGTGCCAAATGGCTGGAACTGAACGAATGGTCGGACAACACACTGGAAGAAAGCAGGCTGACTGAGTCGATAGCTATTATATTGCAACGCGGTAGATTGATCAAAAACATATTATTTGGGAAAAAGTGCACAGCTTGGTACGGCAGAGAGAAGGAAGATGCACCGTCGAGCCGTGGCATACTGGCATGTCCTTGCACACGGCGTCAAGCCAGCGTCGACACCCGCTTCGACGACGACGAAAGCTGTAATAATGGTAACTCCGGTTGCGACCGCTTTCCTGGCGCCTACAACTGCATCCGTTCAGTCGCAGCCAGGTAGGTGTCACATGTTCAGTCGTATTTAATTTGTGATCGATGCATTAGATCCTCCATTAGAACCTCCATTAGATCCTCCATTAGATTTTTATAAAAAATTATTAACATTTTATGAATATATCCTATTTCTATGTGTACAGGCGTGTGGATAAATTACTACTCTTCAAACTAAACACAATTTGTAATTGTCAATATTGAATAGTTTTTTCTACAGATTTGTGAACACAAGGAGGTAAAATCGCTCGAAATTTGCCAGAAATCCTGGGAACAGGGAAACATGTTTTAATAAAATACTGAGGCCTAATGGGTTATGTTTATTTTATTACACTTACCTGCCGGGATTCATGATCAACGAAGACCATCATAATCGAAGATACGTGAATGTTTTCCACCGACTATTGTGTATCCAATGAGACGTTTTTGTTGTCATGATGCAGTGAAGTCGGCGCCGGACAACAGTGCTGCTACGACGAGAGCGGAGACATTCTGCGGTTTGAAGACGGCGGTGGAGCGTACGACCGGGCGCACTATAAGGGTTTCTTCCGCCTTGGTTCAAGTTCACTTCAAGAGCAGATAAAGACACCGTTCCTTAGTCATCTCATAGAGGACGTTCTGCCTTTTCATTTGTGTTGTAAATTAACGGACAACTGTAAGAAGTATGAAGACGTGAGACCAACGGACGGATGCAGAGAATACGAACCTCCATTTGTTGGTAGGGTGTCAAAACTTCCATTATTTGTCGGTAGAATTCAGCGAATGTATGTTGAAATATGAATGGTAGCTATAACGAGGATTGCTTCCTCGATGAGTTATTCTTCGTATTTATTTGGGTACTTCTTGTTAATCCGATGATGTGCGTGTTGTTTTAGCGAGAACATTTGGAGAGCCACACATTATAACGTTGGACGGATTGCAATACACATTCAACGGACTCGGAGAGTACTGGCTCGTACAAAGCATTGACTTCCAAATGCAAGGACGAGCAACTCAAGCAAGCAATGCGGCTGGTACACCTCATGTATAATTATCACTAAGCATTGGCGTGCGTGCGTGCGTGCGTGCGTGAGTGCTTCCGCGCGCACGCACTTTTGTATGTGCCTGTCTATATAAAAAACATTAGTTTTCGCATGACTGAGATATGGGCATATATTTGCACGTGTAAGCGCTTGCGTGTTTATGTATCGTGTTTTTCTGATCACGTCTGCTAGAACAACTTTCACATACATTTATTTTCGTATGTAGCAGCATAGTTGCAAGGTTGCCATGTAAAATGTTCAAGTTCTTATGTGTTGATTATATCTCCAGGAGTTAAAATAAAGGCGACTACGTGGACGGCCTTAGCGGCAAGAACAGCCGGCAACAGCAGCACTGTCCAGGTTACGATCAACGAGCGGACGGGACTCGATATCATCATTGATGGCGTCAAGGAAGACTTCGATGACCTTTCAACACAAGAGTTCGCTGGTAGGGAGACGGGTGCCGCAAGTTAACATAATCAGGTTTATCAAATCATATAGCATGTTTTGTAAGCAAATGTGCGGAAAAGGTAACTTTCTATAGGGTGGGAATTATAACCTGCACATGTTATGTTATGTAGCATATCACAACATTATCATACAACATTAAATATCAGATTAGGTGTGTTGGATCAATTATTTCAGGCAGTTGTTTGTAAATCGGTTGCTAAACATATTGTTTCTATTGTTAGGTATCACTGTGGTCTACAACGTGACTGAGGGTGAGATGGTTGACCTGCGTTTGCACGGTGCCAGCGAGTATGCAGTACAGATAAATGCAGTCGACGGAACGTTGTCTTATGCGTTGACATGGCCTCGTAATGCAGGTATGCCGATTTTAACTCGTCGACCACAACTTAACCTCCTGTGCGGTGTAATGATTCCGATTTTAACTCGTCGACCACAACTTATCCTCCTGTGCGGTGTAATGATTCTGATTTTAACTCGTCGACCACAACTTATCCTCCTGTGCGGTGTAATGATTCTGATTTTAACTCGTCGACCACAACTTATCCTCCTGTGCGGTGTAATGATTCTGATTTTAACTCGTCGACCACAACTTATCCTCCTGTGCGGTGTAATGATTCTGATTTTAACTCGTCGACCACAACTTATCCTCCTGTGCGGTGTAATGATTCCGATTTTAACTCGTCGACCACAACTTAACCTCCTGTGCGGTGTAATGATTCCGATTTTAACTCGTCGACCACAACTTAACCTCCTGTGCGGTGTAATGATTCTGATTTTAACTCGTCGACCACAACTTATCCTCCTGTGCGGTGTAATGATTCTGATTTTAACTCGTCGACCACAACTTAACCTCCTGTGCGGTGTAATGATTCCGATTTTAACTCGTCGACCACAACTGAACCTCCTGTGCGGTGTAATGATTCCGATTTTAACTCGTCGACCACAACTTATCCTCCTGTGCGGTGTAATGATTCCGATTTTAACTCGTCGACCACAACTTAACCTCCTGTGCGGTGTAATGATTCCGATTTTAACTCGTCGACCACAACTGAACCTCCTGTGCGGTGTAATGATTCCGATTTTAACTCGTCGACCACAACTTAACCTCCTGTGCGGTGTAATGATTCTTGCGTTGTGATAACATAACTCCAGTTGAGCCGTGGCATATTATTTTTGCCATGTAAATAACATCGTGCATTGGAGCACAAAGTATTGTGATGATTTCAACCATTTTGAATATCCTTGTGATTATTTTGTTGATAAATGTGACGTACAATTTGGAGTCAGATATATGGATATTATGTTAAACATGATTAATTCAAAACGTTGGTAAACAGTTGTTATATTGCAAAGATCCGAAACTAGATGCTTTCACCTCTGCGAGTGTTTTAAGGCGTTTTCCTCCGATTGACCAAGCGTACCTTATGGTCCGAACTGACACGATGCGTCACAAAGACGGTAGCTCTTTAACGTAAACCGTTGTTTATATGATTGTTGTGTGGATGTTGTTGTGTCATCAATTCATATTCTGCAGAACACCCACGTGGGTTGCTAGGCAACGCTAATGGAGATGCGAACGATGATCTACGATCTGCCAGTAATGTCACACTTCCCAGCAATGCGACTGCAAGAGAACTATTCGAACAGTTTGGCGAGACCTGTAAGTCAAACAAGTTTCAACACAACACATTTTGGTGGAATCTTGGTTAGTCTGTTGGACTATCGATAAGCCAACCGCGTATTATGCCAACCTGCTGGAATATGGATGACTGGTTGGATATTACTTTAAATAAGAATGAAATAATTCCATTTTAATGCAACATAGTATAATTATGGCACATTACATACTAATCGGCGATGTCTTTATGGAAATCGAAGAAAACATTGCGATTATAATAGACATCACCGATTAATGTGTAATGTGCCATAATTATATTATATTATATTATATATATATATATATATATATATATATATATATATATATATATATATATATATATATATATATATATATATAATAAATTATATATATATATATATATATATATATATATGTTTATAATAACAATAAGATACGTTAATGATAACAGTTCGTGGGTATTTGTGGATTCGAGTCAGTAATGCAACATTTGTGGGCAGCATTTTAGTTATTCGTTTTAATTTTGACTGTATTTGCCACAAAAAATAAATATCACGCACACATACGCACCCACGCACGCACGCACGCACGCACGCACGCACCATACACACCTTGTTAAAGTCAATGTTGCTTATATGATTTCCTGCGCAGGGCGGACGACTGCCGTTGAGTCTCTCTTCGTTTACGACTCAGGATCAAGTCATGCTTCGTTCGTTGATTCCTCCTTTGAGCCACTATTCGAGGCTACGGCGGTAGATAATGCTACGATGGATAACGTGACCCGGATGTGTGGCGGATCCGATCAATGTGTCTTCGACTACTTTCTCACAGGCAAAAAGTCCCTGGCGTTGAATTCTGCTGAAGCTGTTCAAGAACATGCTACACTCGTCGAGGCATCAAAACATGGTATGAAAAATATTTAATATGATATCACGTGCATATTTAATATGTTAATGTCAATGAGGAAAACATGCATTACGTGAAATTATTATTATGCACGAAAAGTAGAAATGGATAGGCTACTGCATTATGTAGTTATTTCCGATGTCGCATATGTTTCTACCATCCAACATTCAAAACCCCAACCACACATAATATATATCGAACCAATTTAGGTAGGGGTTAATACCTGCTTCCCAATGCATTTTCCTTGCCATAAAAATGTGCATACCTTCCCAATGTGTAGATCCAACCCTAAAACACAATTGTAATTTGCCATGCAGAACTATTTCGTGCCAAAATAGTAGTAAAGGTTAAACACATGTCTTATGCATGAAGACGTGACGTGTGCGTGACCTTTCTTTAGTTGTTAGTTGCGGTTTCCTTGAAACACCGGCAAATGGTACGATGAATGGTAGCAGTCCTCTCGCTGGATCCGTCGCAAGGTTCTCCTGCATTTACCGGTTTCGACTGGATGGTTCGGCTCAGCGCAACTGCACCGATGATGGAACGTGGGACGGCAAGGACACCACATGTATTGGTCAGTCGATTTAGCAAGTTTTAGCCAGATTTAACAAGATTGCCATACAAAGCAAAACACCAGATGGCAAGTGGGTGGTGATGTCATTAACTCATCGAGCAAGTTGAACAACATCCCATTTACGTATAACCAGCCTTTATCATATATATGCGAATTTATTTTAAACATAGAAAGGTATGTATATCAATATTTTTATAACAATTCAACATTAATACAACTGTTATTTCGTCGTAATCTACTCCTCTCTGGCCTTGTTAAATACAATAATGACGCAATTATTATCATATTTCTTCGTTGCAGAGATCCACTGCGGCGTGTTGGAGACACCGGCAAACGGCAGCAAGTACGGCAGCGATGACGTGGTTGGCTCTGACGTGATGTTCTCCTGCGATCAAGGCCTTCGCTTGGAAGGTTCGGAGCATCGGAATTGCACAGAGGAAGGCGTTTGGGACGGTGTGGAAACCACATGTGCTGGTTAGTATGTTTACCAAATCGAAATATCCCTTCCAATCTGTACTTGTGGAGCTTGTCAAAAAATGTGTGTTGTGTTCTTCCCATTTCAACGTCAAATGTTTAACAATGTGCTTAACAAGATTGCTACGTTAACAAACCAGTTCCACATAGCATATGAACAATGAATCGAAAAATATAATGAGTGCGTGTGTGTGTGTGTGTGTGTGTGTGTGTGTGTGTGTGTGTGTGTGTGTGTGTGCGTGCGTGCGTGCGTGCGTGCGTGCGTGCGTGCGTGCGTACGTGCGTACGTGCGTACGTGCGTACGTGGGTGTGTGTGTGTGTGTGTGTGTGTGTGTGTGTGTGTGTGTGTGTGTGTGTGTGTGTGTGTGTGTGTGTGTGTGTGTGTGTGTGTGTGTGTGTGTGTGTGTGTGTGTGTGTGTGTGTGTGTGTGTGTGTGTGTGTGTGTGTGTGTGTGTGTGTGTGTGTGTGTGTGTGTGTGTAATATATCATATTTCATGTGTTTTGACAATATTAAATACCAATAGTTTAAGGGGAGATAGATTAAAGAAGTGCAAAAAATTTACAAGTTACGAAAATATTAAACGAGACTATTTTTTTAAAGATCAGCAAGGACGAAGATTATGGAACACGGATTAGTGATAATCAAGACGTCGATTAGAAATACAAAATTACACATTTTAACACAGGATAATAAAACAAATCGACAAATATTTGACAAACCAAACATATATAAACACATTTTTTCATCTATATATTAATTTCCTATGTAACAGCAGTGATATTTGGCATGACAATGGCTTCCTTGTTTTGTCTTGGTTAGCAATTTTGTTCAATCATGTTAAATGTTGTGAAATCATACACGTGTTATATCTTGTTTGCAGAGATCCATTGTGGGATTTTGGAGGCACCGACAAACGGCAGCAAGGTCGGAAGCGATGACTTGATGGGCTCACATGACATTCTCCTGCGATTCCGGCTTTCGCTTGGAAGGTTCCGTGCAACGGAATTGCACAGAAGAAGGGGCATGGGACGGTGTGGAAACTAAATGTATCGGTTAGTATGTTTACCCAGTACAACACACGTTCCATTGTGGTGACATGCGTCGATATTATGTGATACGTTGATGAAGTGTTTACGCCGTAGCGCTGTCTGGTGAAAGTTTATAATTAATACATTAGTAAAATAATAGTTTTTTTTTGTGGCCAATATCTTCTACGTTTCTCCTTTTTCATTGAACGACAGCAGTGATGTGGCCGGAACATTTGTATCCGTGTCCCGTATAGTCTGACCCTGGATGAGTATGTAGCTATGTTGACAAGTGATATGACATCAACGACATATAGATATATTTAGTGTGCTGCAATAACACGCATGGGCCTTTACATTGACAAGTTACCTTACAATAGATTTTGCATTACTTCGGATAACTTAACAATATTTATCCCGGGTTCATGTGGTTTGCATATACCCCTTTGGAAGCCCCTTCTAAAATTGTGATCCCCCCGAAAGTGCGAACCCTTTGCGAGCGCATTTGAAATATTTGGTATGAATATTACCCGAATAAAAGGATATGTGACACGATTTGAACAAGAAGTACTTTTTCCGAACACAATTGAAACATTCGGTATGAATATTTCTAGAATTAAAGGCGTAGTGAACAAGACTGGTTGTAAACAACGTAACCAAGTTATTCATTGAACAAGCCACACGATTAATGCTGTCTTGCGGTCAATGGCGAAGGATATTCACCAAAGCTGTCGTTCAAAGTTGGTAGAAGCAACGCCAACGCACCATACCTATGTCCACTGACTCTAAAAAATTAAGCCCTCCAAAATAATGTAACCAAAGCCTAAACTCAGTTAGCAATTTGGCTCCTTGGAACCAAACCCGTCAGCGCTAGAACCAATAGCTTGATGGTAGGAAGAGGACTCAAATGCACTCAGTCAAACCGATGTCCCTGCTGATACCTTCGTAGTCCCGTAGTTGTTCTAGCTAATGAAGTGTCCATGTCAACACCATATGTCAAGCAACATACAACGATGCAGCTGCGAGAGCTCCAGCATCTCATGTACAATATTTAGCACCTACCAGGATGGACACGGTTGGTCAGTCTAAACGAGAGTAGTAAAGAAGTTCAGCGTGATGAAAATGGCAAGGACTGAAAATGGACGAGGACGGAATGCTACTGTAGCCAGATTGCATGAGTGTTACGATAAATGGGTGTATTACACCTTTAGCTATTGACGTGAATAACATAATGTTGACAAAATAATGTAATGATTACTAGCGTTAATTTTACTCACGGGATTAATATGTTAAATGATCACACATTATGCTTTTCAATCAATCTTATTATGTTGACAAATGTCAGTTGTTACTCCACATAGCTGCACATTACATAATTGTACAACGATATTTATATTACAAAACCATTTTCGTAATTGGATTGTGTAGGTAATTTTCCGATTACTTGAAGCTTAACTCATGAGACAAAAAACATCACCAGTTTGTTTAGTCAACAGAGTACATACATTTCTTCTGCGAATTCCTGTGTCGTCTGCTAGACTTTCGATGCATACAGTTGTTGATTTTTGCAGAAATACACTGCGGTTTGTTGGATGCGCCGGAACACGGCAGCAGACAAGGTAGCGATGACGTGGTTGGCTCTGGCGTGACATTCTCCTGCGATCTCGGCTTTCGCCTTGAAGGCTCGTTGAAGCGAAATTGCTCAGAGGAAGGCACATGGGACGGTGTGGAAACCAAGTGTGTCGGTCAGTCCGTTTACCAATTACATACTATTTTAGCGACTGGGTGCAGCAGGTGCCCAAAAGTGTTCCCTCCCTACCATTAGTTGTTGGCTTGATAATATATATATATATATATATATATATATATATATATATATATATATATATATATATATATATATATATATATATATATATATATATCAATTCGCAATCTTAATCCGTATCCACGCGTGTTAATCCGTATCCACATGTCTTAATCCGTATCCACACGTCTTAATTCGTAGCCCCCCTACAAAAAAAGTAAATAAATAAATACTGTGATATATCGCTATATGGATTTCCGCTTAGAATGAACAACTTTGGAATCCCCGTTCTGTCATAGCGATATATGGAACAATTTGACCAAGTTCCAGACATGTTCCATAGAGCGACAGTCCACTGTATGTCAAGCTAATATGAATAATTTCTGCGAATACGGGTTTCACATTGCATTTGTATAATATATTGATGATATTATTATTTGTTGCAGCGATACACTGTGGGGATTTGGAGACTCCGTCGCATGGCACCAAACATGGCACCAACGACGTGTTTGGGTCCGCTGTGACGTTTTCGTGCAATAGTGGATATCGACTGGAAGGTTCAGAGCAGCGACATTGCAAGGAGGACGGACAATGGGACGGAACGAACGCCACCTGCAGTAAGTGCTGTCAATACAGGGAATGTCAGCTTTTGAGTCGCGAAAACATGATGAGCTTAGCAGAGGCAGTATACTACTACTACTAATAATAATAATAATAATCACTAATAATAAACATTTATTATTATTATTAAAATTGTCTGTCGAAGTCATGACAGCCAGTTTACGTCAGCAGCTAATAATAATAACAATGATTGATGCATAAACATATTATATAGTGTCGTATCCAATTCATTGTTATGGGGCGCTGTATAATGTCGTCTTCGTCAAATCATTGTCATACAAAATCTTCTTACAACAATCGTTGTAAGGATGGTCGAATGTATATTTGTATTGTATCGTTGACAGGGCTCAGCTGCGGTGCTTTGGAAAAACCTATACACGGCACTAAGCAGGGCGATGACGATTGGGTTGGCTCTCTTGTCACATTCACCTGCGACACCGGCTTTAGTCTAGGCGGTTCCTCGCAGCGGCAGTGCACGCAGGCTGGCACATGGACCGGCACAGAGACTGCGTGTACCGGTAGGTTGATGGAATCGTCGCTTATGTATTCATGTATGCGTAACAATATAATTGTCGCTTAAAGTGCATATGAATGCATCGAAAGTAAATCTAGCATAATACAGGTAGGTCGATAGAATATTCGCTTATGTTATGAGACACAACGTTCGTTCGTTCGTTCTTTCGTTCGTTCGTTCGTTCGTACGTTCATTCGTACGTTCGTTCGTTCGTTCGTGCGTGCGTGCGTGCGTGCGTGCGTGCGTGCGTGCGTGCGTGCGTGCGTGTGATGCTATTCTTTACAGAGAAAGATACAATACACGCCATCTATTGTTTAAGATATCCCGCCATCATGTTTCAGAAATTCACTGTGGTACTTTGGTGTCGCCGTTACATGGTAAAAAGGCCGGGAACAACGATGTGATTGGCTCTGAAGTGACGTTCACGTGCGACGACGGATTTCGTCTAGAAGGTTCGGCGCTGCGAAGCTGCGTGGCGTCGGGCGAATGGAACGGAGAAGGGCCATCATGTATTGGTTAGTTGATTATGTCAAATGCCAAAAGCTTATCCCAAATAATGGTTTTGCTCAACCTAAGCTATGTAAAATGATATTCAATTAAGGTAGAGAAGCAGGTACTGCATACATGATCTATATGTTACGTCATTCATACGATTTTGACATGTTTACAATAGTATTATTTGTTGCTTGCAGAGATACACTGTGGTGATTTGGAGACGCCGTCGCATGGCACAAAATATGGCCCGAATGACGTGGTTGGCTCGCAGATGACATTTTCGTGCAATAGTGGATATCGACTGGAAGGTTCAGAGCAGCGACATTGCAAGGAGGATGGACAATGGGACGGAACGAACGCCACCTGCAGTAAGTGCTGTCAATATAGGGAATATCAGCTTTTGAGTCGCGAAAACACGACATAGTATACTAATACTGTGTTTGTTTGTGTGCGTGGGTGCGTGTGCGCGTGTGCGTATGTGTGCGCGTGCGCGTGCTCGTGAGTGTGTGCGTGCTTGCATATATGCTGCTACTAATACTACCACTTCTGATGCCAGTACTATTCACTTTTGTAGCTGCCGTGAAGCAGTCGTCCCAAGTTTTAGCCTGGCCTGTCAAGATGTCGTTGGGGATCGTTGGTGCTGCGGTCGTCTTTCTTCTAATTCCCGCCGTTGCCGTTGTACTGATGAAACGCCACCGCAGTCGCATGTAAGTAACTCCTATATGCAGGAAGTCGGCAAGCATCTTAGAAACCCGCGAGATCTAGACTGACTGAGATCGCATGACCGACATGTCAATGGAAGAACATAAGTCAAAAAATCTTGACAGCGGTACAAGCGAAACTGTCACGCGAAAGTGCGATCACACACACACAAACGCGCGCGCGTGCGTGCGTGCGTGCGTGCGTGCGTGCGTGTGTGTGTGCGAGCATTTTGTGTTCTCATGGCAGGAATGTTTCATTTAATTTTTATTGAAAAAACAGTTGTTATTAAAAAACACTTCAAATTGCAAAGAATATTGCCATAAATGCATGCTACTTTTTAATTGAATTATTCTAGATTTTGTTGGTAAAGCGTGTGCTTATTCAATAGTAGTAACGTAAAATGCATAAAGCAGTGTATATGGCTGTGTCATGATGATTTTTCATATTTCACGTTTTGTATTTTAATTCCACATTTAAAAAAGGTGAAGGTAAATAACAACGTAACAAACCTAAATATATCTTAAAATGTTTAATTACATAAATATTTGGTGTGGGGTCCATTTGCAGCAACCCCAGTGACTTACGGGTATGGCATGGAATGTTCCAGGTTTTTTGGGTGGCGTTGGCAGGTATAGCTGCCCTTGCCTCACTCAGCAGCTACCACGGTGCATTGTGTCCCTCACATTTAAGCACGGAAGTGGCTGGCTGATGGTCTAGGGTGCACGTGTCGATGTCGGCCAACTCTATTGGTGTGAAGATATCATGTGCCAAGACCAACATATCAAATTGGTCTGACATCACATGCTTCCCTCTGCGAGAGAACTATATGGCGAGGGGCAGGTATTTGTCTTCCAGCAAGACAATGCTCCTTGCCATAAATCGTGTCTGTTTTCTTGGAGGGCTCCGGTGTAGTGGTCCTCGGCGTGCCGACTGGATACCCATATTAAAGTTGGCTGGCCCCACACCTACACATGCTGAGGACGATGTACCGTGGCACTGTGCTACGTGAAGCACTCAGAGCTGTCCGTGCAAACACCACCCGACACATGCTGAGGACGATGTACCGTGGCACTGTGCTACGTGAAGCACTCAGAGCTGTCCGTGCAAACACCACCCGACACATGCTGAGGACGATGTACCGTGGCACTGTGCTACGTGAAGCACTCAGAGCTGTCCGTGCAAACACCACCCGACACATGCTGAGGACGATGTACCGTGGCACTGTGCTACGTGAAGCACTCAGAGCTGTCCGTGCAAACACCACCCGACACTTGGTGCATTCCATGCCACGCCGGTGTGCCATTGTAATTACTGCAAAGGGACAACACACCAAATATTTATGTAATCTATATATATATATATATATATATATATATATATATATATATATATATATATATATATATATATATAGTTGGTTTTTACTTACACTTTTAATATTCATGTGTGGAATTAAAATACAAAACAAATTGGTGCTGATATCAATGTTGGACTATTTTTGTAATACTTTTTCACAATTTTACATATATTCCATGCTTTGATATGAAATACGAAAGATAAAATTGGCAATCACAAAGAAACAGTTCCGTGGTGGTCATTTACTTTATTACCGTATAGTATAAGTATTGGTTTTACAACACAAATATAAAATAATTAAATTAACAAGCATTTGTGGCATCATTCTTTGCGATTTGTGGGGTGTTTTTCAATAAAAACAGTTTTTTTATACAAAAATGAAACATTCCTCAAATGAACACAAAATGTTTAGAAATGTTGTATCTACCATCACATAGATAATGCTACAATGTAACAATATATATATATATATATATATATATATATATGAACATTAAAAAAATGGACTGATCACAGAAAATCTCTGAATTAGTCGCTGTACCCATCACTTTCTGGCAGTACTGTATATAATAATAATAATAATTTAAAAACTTTATTCACGATAAACCTTATAAAATGTACATTTTGTCTTACTAAGAGTCGTGAGTTTAAAACATAAATATACAAGTAAACACTGTACCGCTTAAAACTAAATAATACAAAATGAGAGTATATTCTAAAATGCACTAAAGTTAGATAAAAATAAATGGTTCAAATAAGTTAAATAAAATGTATAGTTTAACGATTTAAGAAATATATGGGTAAAATACATCATATCACTAGGTTAAGTAAAATAGTTTAATTAAAATGTTTGTGGTTTTGCACGTCACTGTTCATTGTCAAGGATATTGGTTAGATGACATGTTTTAAAAGAATATATAGTTACAATTTCGTAGTACTTGGCTGAGAGAGTTCCAGATATTTGCACCAGCAACGGCTATTGAGTTCTTAAAGTTTTGTCTTCGTGGCGCTAGATCTCGTGTTTCTTGTAGATACGTTGGAAACAGACTGAAATAGCTCGCACATGTAATTTGGTGCCTGTCCCTTTACATACTTGAACACAAGTTGTGCCTGTCTGTACTTAACGCGCTCTGACCGAAAAAGAAAATCGTGTAGGTTCCAATATCACAAATCTCAACTGTTAACATTCAAGAACTAATTCACATTGTAACTGACAATTTTAGTTTAGATGAGTTGCTCAGACGAAGGCACGAGTGAGTACGTCCTCTTTTTTCGTCTCGTCTGATGTTACTTCGTTGAGTGTTGTTTTATTGATGATATTGAATTGTCGACTTCCAGACGTGAACAGAGTAACTCTCGAGAGGAACATCAACGTAGGGATCAGGCCACCGGCGGGTAAGTCACTTAACCATAGCGACAAAGGAACACGTAAAATAGCATTTCCTCGTAAAACCAAAGTATCTGTATATAAATAAGCTCCCCTAAGATAAGGACACTGGTGTTACTTAGTGTTGTATTTTAACGTTTTATGTTTCTAATAATATTTAGTTGTGCTGTCCGATCCAATACAACCGTATACAGACAGTCTGTCTTCGTAAGAATTTCTTCTGTAAAGTTTAATCCGTCGGTCAAGTAAAATACCATGATAAGTTTTGCTGTAAATATGTATGGAGAAATACGTTTCATCCCATCTAGCATGCATAAGATGCTCAATCACGTGGGCTGCCACAATACATGTTAATCTAGGGATACCAAGCGTGCACAATCACATTGAACCTCTCGGTGAAATCAGTGACCCGTCTTAACTTATGGACTTTAAGAAAACACTTAAGTTAAGTTCCGTCCGATCTGGTGACCTATGATAAGGTAACTCTGGACAGCCTTCTTTTTATGACAATATTAGCCCTTACGTTGCAGTGCAGCAGATGCCCATCATTTAATGACAGTAGGCAAACTAGTCGTATTAATTTGTAAATATATCAAAGATAACTACCGTTGGCTTAAACACGACTTTGCACATTTAAGAACGTTTTAAATTGATCTTTTTATATTCATCCTCGAACAACAAGGAGTGGATACCCAACACGTCTCAACGAACAGACTTTCGGGCAAGCCCCAGGATATGGTTGGCAGATATACCCTCACAAGCCTCAGGACTAACCAATGTGTCACGGCAGAACTACGGTGGACGCAACGCTCATGCGAACGGTGGCTCTCGTGCCGCGCCTCGGTATCGTTGATTTATCAAC
>OY759274.1:22118456-22148456 GCA_963662155.1 Lamellibrachia columna
CTTCGGTGGTCCCTCGTTCTGATGATAACTCTTCGGTGGTCCCTCGTTCTGATGATAACTCTTCGGTGGTCCCTCGTTCTGATGATAACTCTTCGGTGGTCCCTCGTTCTGATGATAACTCTTCGGTGGTCCCTCGTTCTGATGATAACTCTTCGGTGGTCCCTCGTTCTGATGATAACTCTTCGGTGGTCCCTCGTTCTGATGATAACTCTTCGGTGGTCCCTCGTTCTGATGATAACTCTTCGGTGGTCCCTCGTTCTGATGATAACTCTTCGGTGGTCCCTCGTTCTGATGATAACTCTTCGGTGGTCCCTCGTTCTGATGATAACTCTTCGGTGGTCCCTCGTTCTGATGATAACTCTTCGGTGGTCCCTCGTTCTGATGATAACTCTTCGGTGGTCCCTCGTTCTGATGATAACTCTTCGGTGGTCCCTCGTTCTGATGATAACTCTTCGGTGGTCCCTCGTTCTGATGATAACTCTTCGGTGGTCCCTCGTTCTGATGATAACTCTTCGGTGGTCCCTCGTTCTGATGATAACTCTTCGGTGGTCCCTCGTTCTGATGATAACTCTTCGGTGGTCCCTCGTTCTGATGATAACTCTTTGGTGGTCCCTCGTTCTGATGATAACTCTTCGGTGGTCCCTCGTTCTGATGATAACTCTTCGGTGGTCCCTCGTTCTGATGATAGCTTTTTGCCCTCCTTGTTATGCATAATGATTCTGGTTTGTTGCGCTTCTGATCTCATGTTCCCGAGGGCTAAGGCCCTATGAAAGTTTATTATTATTATTAATAATTTTATTAGTTGTATCAGTAGTGGTTTTATTAGTAGTATAAATGGAATGGTATCTTCTTAGGTTCATTTACAATCGATGGGGACGTCTTTTCAGTCTGTGTTGTAGTTTATTGTTACACCAAATAGGGGAGAGCAGTCAGAGGACTTTATTACAAATAAGGGAGAGCAGTCAGAGGACTTTATTACAAATAAGGGAGAGCAGTCAGAGGACTTTATTACAAATAAGGGAGAGCAGTCAGAGGACTTTATTACAAATAAGGGAAAGCAGTCAGAACGCTTGATTACAATTATGAATATCAGCGGATTGTATCACCAATAGCGTTCCCCAGATGCACTGCGCCCGGAATACTCATGTGTTTCCTTTATTGAGCTTCAATTATGATGAGTAGCCATATCGATATTAATACACACTATGATTAGAGTAACCACCAGTGACATTATTCAGTGCCTCCCGTTAAGAAAACAAATGCTAGACGATCGATTCAATTTTGTCAGGATATTGAATGCAGGCCTTACACCAAAAACGCGTGTCAATATCTTGCCTGCCTACCGTTTTCCTCAATAACCTGAAATCAACGTCTAACGCCCATTTCGGAACTGCACGCTGTTGTCGTTGCCATTGTCGCCATATATGATAGCCAACGCTTCAAGACCGCAAGTAACCATTTTTTGAACAAATGGGTGTATAATTAGCCGTTAGACGGAGCCACTCGGGAGCGAGATATTCTGGCAATTAACGGATCCAATAAATAATTCTTTTTCATATTAATTAGCACAAACCACAGGGAGCTAGAGCAACAGCTCGCGTCAAATATAATGCACTTGTAATTATTATTGTATTATTGGAAATGAATTATATAAGAAATTATTTAATGTTTACCACGAATCGTCAACAGCTACGTTTATTGCTGTTGATCATGTTACGTATGTGCCTTTGTAAATCGGTTGATTTTGTTTTTAGGGTTAGTGAAATTATTATTATTATTAACTGATAGGTTTATCGTCAAAGGTACTCTAGCGGTAGGGCCTAGGGTCGGACCGTTGCTGGGAGGTATATCAGTGACTGCTGACAGACCGCGCTTCGACGACCAATCAAACACGTTGATCGTCGTGTGTAAGTTCAGGTACACAGTGCGCCGTTTCATTCGTGGGGTCGTAGATTACTCCCTGAAAGTTTGGCGCCCGATGTGCAAACCGTTTAGGAGGAACACGTGAACATAACCACATACAAACATACACACGTTAGCTCGATTATTGTTAGATTATAGTGCCAGGTCGCACATGTACATTATACTTATTATAGTAGGTCACACACACACACACACACACACACACACACACACACACACACACACACACACACACACACACACACACACACACACACACACACACACACACACACACACACACACACACACACACACACACACACACACACACACACACACACACACACACACACACACACACACACACACACACACACACACACACACACACACACACACACACACACACACACACACACACACACACACACACACACACACACATTAGTCTTATTATTATTAAAATGTACATTATTACATGGCGCAGTATCCAGTCCGTGGAACCGCTCAAGCGTTTTACACTTAACCCTTGACATAAATGTTCTTTCCGTCATCAACTCGATGTCTCTGGGAAACATTCAAACGCTGCAATTACTGCACAAAGACTGTTCGTTCATATATCCACCACTATCTATAGCCAGGTACTCATTTTTACAGCTGATGCAACTGAGGCAAGGTGGAGTGAACGAAATTATCCCAGCTTCGATGCAACAGCAAGAAGATTCTCACTCTGGTCTTCTCAATTGAGAATTTGACAATAATATTATTATAATATTAAGTCATCTAACGCCAATATAAACAAGGGAACCCGTGTGACTGTGTGTGATCCATTCATGCCAATACTCGGAGCTGTACTTGTACTGAACGAAGGTACGTATTATTAAACTGTTTAATTTGGCAACAATGAACGCACTTTTCTTTGATTTTTAGTGATAGTTACGTAGTGATTAAGATATCGTTTTGACACGTCTAGCCGTCAACAGTTAGCACTATATTACCAGTAATCAGGGGCGTCTACAGGCTTTTTTCAGAAGGGGGCAAATAATTCTGCTGTCTGATTTCGACCAGAAATCTTTACACTTCCAGATGGGGAAAAATATGTTGCTTTCTGATTTCGACCAGACATCTTTACACTTACCAAAATGTCTACTTTCAACGAACAATAATGGTATAATTGTATATAATCAATTAGCAAATATACTATATGATCTACTTAACACAAATAGTAAATAATCTACTTGCCATAAAAGACCTACAGATCCGGGGGGCATGTGCCCCCCTGGATCGGTAGGTCCATGTGCCCCCCTGCCCCCTCTGGACGCCCATGCCAGTAATCATGGTTTAGACTGTTTTTGTTTATTATTACTGTTGTATGCTGCTGATTTGAGGCATATTTAAATTATGTCAAATGTATGTTATGATGGCCATGCCTATGACTACGTATTCATTGGCATCCTGACATTCCTTTGAATTGACACAGGTCTGCTAGTAGTGTGCATTCGCCAGAACTTGTGCATTGTATTTACAGTCTAGGAAGTACACATGATCTATCATAAATAGCTATCGTGCACATTTCAATTTCAATTAGGTTTCACACACAAACATGACATTGTAATAATAACATCTCCGAGAATGGAAAACTAGGTAGACTTATTTGATGGAGGTAGCTGCAACAAACAATGCATGTTGTGGTACAGGAAAATGTGTTCAAACAATTCTTTCCCAAAGAAATTTATTCACATATGCGTTCAACACTAAGATAATTGCACTGCACTGTCAACACTCAACATTTGAGTGTTTTCACTGTTGCTTCCTTAGCCGCAATTCATCCCCCCACACACTCTCATTTTGAGAATGCCGAACCCTTTTAATTTAATGCGCCTGTGAGCCTGCGTTAACGAGGATACTATAAAAGTTCTTTGATTATTAGGGGCTATCCTTGAAACATGTTTAAATTTTTCGTGTGACCTCCACCCCCTTGTAGCGTTTCACTGCACTGGTTTTTACACGGCCCTAATACTTTATGCAACAGGTATTAGTTAAAACAAGTGTAGCTAACAGGCAGTAACAGCTGTATGGTGAAAGGAGTATACTTGACAATTTGGCCACCAGACGTCGCATACTGTGAAAACTGACCAGGCAACTGGCTAGAGAGGGTCATCTGTCTCTTGGGGGTTGACCAAGCCACATGTGCAAAAGAAGGTGCCGAACGTAATTGAATTGATTGTGCAAGATAATCATTATTATAACACCTTTCCACAGGTACAATACTAGCTATAACTTGGAATAAGTTATTGTGAACATATATATATATATATATATATATATATATATATATATATATATATTCTTGACTACAACATATATATATATATATATATATATATATATATATATATATATATATATATATATATATATATATATATATATATATATATATATATATATATATATATATATATTCTAGACTACAAGATATATATTCTAGACTACAAGTTTTAATGCAATTGTGTGTATACAGTTGTGTGCATTAGTGGTTATATAAATATTGAACTTAACTACATATAGTTTTACTTGATCTGACTCTTGGGGGTTGACCAATCCACATGTGCAAGAGAATGTTTGGAATGTAATTGAATTGTTCAAGACAATTAAATAATATAATAACTTTCCACATTTATCCCAGAATTTTCTCACATACTGAAACGGAATGCAAGAATGGCACCAGCTAATTGTCACACTACCAACACCGCAGGACAGCACTCTCTGTCTGCCACACCCTCTCAGTCAATAGAGTATATTGCCACACTACCAACACAGCAGCACAGCACTCTCTGTCTGCTACACTCTGCCAGTCAATAGAGTGTATTGCCACACTACCAACACTGCAGCACATCACTCTCTGTCTGCTACACTCTGCCAGTCAATAGAGTGTATTGCCACACTACCAACACAGCAGCACAGCACTCTCTGTCTGCTACACTCTGCCAGTCAATAGAGTGTATTGCCACACTACCAACACTGCAGCACATCACTCTCTGTCTGCTACACTCTGCCAGTCAATAGAGTGTATTGTCACACTACCAACACTGCAGCACATCACTCTCTGTCTGCTACACTCTGCCAGTCAATAGAGTGTATTGCCACACTACCAACACAGCAGCACAGCACTCTCTGTCTGCTACACTCTGCCAGTCAATAGAGTGTATTGTCACACTACCAACACTGCAGCACATCACTCTCTGTCTGCTACACTCTGCCAGTCAATAGAGTGTATTGCCACACTACCAACACCGCAGCACATCACTCTCTGTCTGCCACACTCTGCCAATTAATAGAGTGTATTTCCACATTACCAATACCGCAGCACAGCACTCTCTGTCTGCCACACTCTGCCAGTCAATAGAGTGTATTGCCACACTACCAACACCGCAGCACAGCACTCTCTGCCTGCCACACTCTGCCAGTCAATAGAGTGTATTGCCACACTACCAACACTGCAGCACAGCACTCTCTGTTTGCCACACTCTGCCAATTAATAGAGTGTTTTGCCTCACTACCAACACTGCACCACAGCACTCTCTCTCTCTGCCACACTCTGCCAGTCAATAGAGTGTATTGCCACACTACCAACACCGCAGCACATCACTCTCTGTCTGCCACACTCTGCCAATTAATAGAGTGTATTTCCACATTACCAACACCGCAGCACAGCACTCTCTGTCTGCCACACTCTGCCAGTCAATAGAGTGTATTGCCACACTACCAACACCGCAGCACAGCACTCTCTGCCTGCCACACTCTGCCAGTCAATAGAGTGTATTGCCACACTACCAACACTGCAGCACAGCACTCTCTGTCTGCCACACTCTGCCAGTCAACATAGTGTATTGTCACACTGAGTGACATGGATTCACAGTCTCAATCAGTAGCGCACAAAGGGCCTCGTTGAAAAGGTCAAGCACAAGGAGTTAGTACTTAGCTGTCTATTGAATAATGATATGTGTATTGTTGGTTGAATGTGAATGTGATGTGTGTTTGATTAATATGCTGTGTGTTTGATTACATTTTAATATGTGACGTGATAGTTATGGTAGAACATCATGGCATGTAATGATGAAGCGCTGAGTCAACAGTTATTAAGCTATTCATGTCTTCACTGAAAATAGATTTTTCCATTGTATGATTTTGCTTTGGTGATGCCTGATTTAGCTTAGTGATGCAGGAGGGAATTACTCAGGTAGATAGTGCGCGCATGTGTAGGGGTGTACCTAAAGTGATGAAGTCAGCAATAGTGCCTGGTGCAGATGTACAGCAGACAGTGTTGCTTATGAGATGTTTGATGATGAGTCATAGACCCTTGCTGCTACTCTACGTAATAAGGGTGGCGTTGACGTGCAGGGCATTAGTGAGGACATGAAGGCTAAATGTGATGCCTTATTAGGAGATGAGGGTGAATAGGCTAGTGTATTGAGTCACCTGATTAACACCCTATCGCAGACACAGATGGAGAAACTGATAGGGAGTCTCCTAGCTGAACGGCCTGTGGTAGGTGTCGCGTTATGTCTGTTGTTCTGGTAGCGTGTAATACATAACACGAATTGATAATGGGTACTTTAGTAGTGTATTCGGCATCAGTACAAACACGAGATGATACGTAACCGCCAGGTGTCCTTTTGCTAACCTGCAGCTAACACATAATGACGGGTATCATTACATCCCCCTTCTTTTGAAAAGAAGAAATAATAAAAAAACAATTGCAAAGTGCAAGAAATGGCAAACGTGTAAATGTCAAGTATGAACTAAGTATCGTGCTCATAACTGTTCAAAAGTGAAATGCAAATACTAGCTATATGACTAAAAAAATATATATACGCAAGGATATGGCTCAAGTCCTAATATTCGAGTCGTCGCGGACTTCTCACAACTCTACCGCTTCGCGTGGTGTATCGTGCAGGAGTTGATGGGTTTGTTGGTTGATAGTCCGTGCCGGAGTGTTTCGATTTCTTCAGCAAGGATTTGATTGTCCGCACTTGTCGTTCGATAAAACCGTTTCCCTGCGGCAGTCTAGGTGAAGTTGTGATGTGATCAAACTGCTACATCCGTGCGAACTCACGGTAGGCCTCGCTAGCAAAGTGCGGGCCATTGTCGCTTACAATATCTCGGCGAAGATCTGTTTTGTGGCATTCACCACGACACTACTTGGGGATGGGTTTGGTAGTTGTCTGATGATCGGATACTTGGTGTAGTAATCAGCGATTATCAACCACTGGTGCCCTTCGAACTCGAACAGATCAGTTCCCAACACGCTCCATGGCTTGTATGGAATATCATGTTGCAGTAGAGGCTCTGGTACCTGCGATGACTGGTGCTCTTGACAGACGTTGCAAGTCTGCACAAGCCGATCAATATCTTTGTTGATGTTCAACCAGTACACTGTGTCTCTTGCCAATAACTTTGTCTTCTCTTTACCGAGATGAGCAGTGTGTAGTTGTCGCAGGATCTCAGGCTGTTGCGTGCGGGGAATGACGAGTTGTTGGCCTTTCAGCACTAGCCCATTCTCAACGGACAGTTGGTCTCGGAAACTCCAAAACGATCGAATGTCGGTAGGTAGATCCTTGACATCTTCTGGCCAGCCTGCTACGATTGTCTCCAATAGCTGATTCAGCACTGCGTCCAGCGATGTGTCACGCCTGACTTGATCCAGTCGTTCCGTTGAAAAACGAACCAGATCTACTCGCAAGTCAAGGTCAATGGTCATAACGTTGTCTGGACTTGGTAATCGTGACAAGCCATCTGCGAGTTGATTCTGCGAAACGGGTCTGTGCGTCACCGTGAAGTTGTATCCATGTAACTTGATCAACATCCGCTGTAGTCTTGGCGGAGCAGATGCGATGGGTTTGTTGGTAATCATCAGGAGCGGTCGGTGATCCGTGATGATGTTGAAATCTCGTCCGTATAAGTATGTGTGGAATCGTTGCATTCCGAATACGATCGACAAGAATTCACGCTCGATGCACGCGTATCGTTGCTCAGTAGGTGTGAGGCTTTTGCTGGCATACTCGACGGGTCTGAGCTTGCCATCAGCGTCTGGTTGCAGGAGTGCAGCTCCAATACCTCTCAAGCTTGCATCACATTGGAGGTACGCCGGTTTACGGGGATCATAGTAGTGTAGCAAGGAGCTATCAGACACTTCGTTCTTGAGGTTAACGAACGCTTGTTGGTGATGCGTTTCCCACACGAAGTCTGAATCTTGGCGTAGCAGATCTCTCAGCACAGCCGATTTGGCGCTGAATGCTTTCATGAAACGTGACAGGTACGTAATGAAACCCAGGAACTGTTGCAGCTCCGCTTTTGTGGTTGGTACGGGCATTGCTCTGAGATCATTCACCTTTTGAGGGTCCGGATTGATTCCCTCGCTGGTGTAGAGCTGACCAAAGAATGACACTTTGTTGCACTTGATGTCGCACTTGGCTGAGTTTAGTGCTAGACCATGCTGTTTAGCGATGTCCATGAACTGCAGCAAGTTGCGGTCGTGCTCGATTTCGGTTGTGCCATACACCACAAAATCATCTGCGATCCCGCAGACTCCGTTGCTCTTCTCGAGGATTCTGTCCAGTTCCAGTTGGAATATGTCCTGGCTCACAGAGAGTCCGAATGGGAGCCTCAGAAAGCAGTACCGCCCAAATGGCGTCTGGAACGTGGTCAGCTTCTGACTCTCGTCGTCTAGTTTAATCGACCAGTAACCCGCCTTAGCGTCGAGTTTGGAAAAGAACTTGGCATTCGCGAACTTGTGATTGAGTTCATCCAACGTTGGCGCTTCGTGTCTAGGACGAATCAACGCTTTGTTCAGCTGTCGCGGGTCAAGGTACACCCGGATGCTGCCGTCTCGTTTGGTGACATAAGTCAATGAACTGACCCACTATGTTGGTTCCTCGATGGTGCGAATGATCTGCTGGCTAACCATTTTGTCCAGTTCTGACTTGATTTTGTCTCTCAGAGCGATAGGAGTTCTGCGTGGTGGGTCAATGCGACTAGGCACGTTCGAGTCGACCACCAGCTTGTGCGTCTTCTGTAACTCGCCGATCCGATCAAATTGTTGTGGATATTGATCCATCAAGTCTCTGATGTTGTTAATCTTCTGCGGCTGTGGTGTCTCGTTGCTCAACGCACAATGCAGTGTGACGACATGTAGGGCTTCACATGTGGACAGTCCTAGGATCGCAGGTCCGGGCACATCGACCACAAAAAACTTCGTGTTTCTCCATTCTCGTCCATCGTAGGAACAGTTGATGTCGACAGTACCGCTGCATACAATGGAACCGCCATTGTATGCCGTTATAATGCTTCCTGTTGGTTGTAGACAGTCTACACAAGGATTTCCAACTTTGTCAAGTTGTTCTGGAAACATGTCCCTGAATGTTCTGAATGGCATAGTGTTCGCTTGAGCGCCTGTGTCAACTTTCAGCGTGAAGTTGTGCATGCCTGGCCTGTTGCATAGCCGTATTTTCAGAGTAGCATATGCCTCATTCCTGTTTGAAGTTGACATGTGGACTACATTGAAGGAAAAATCATTTGCTTGTGACCTGGTGTCATCGTAGTCGTTTTGTTCATCCACTGTGTGAAGATGTTGATTTCGTCTGTCAGGTCGATGTGTATCGCGTTTTTGACGTTGCGTTGCATAGCGTTTGTGGGGTTGCGCTGTTCGGTGCCTCCCTCTATCGAACGAGCTTGTTGTTTGCTGTGTTGAGCGTCGCCCTCTAGCGGGTGAATTTGCACTACGTTGATCATATTTCGTTGTCAAAAAACACCTTGCCCAGTTCCCGCGTTTCTGACAAGCATGACAAATGTCGTTTTTAGCTGGACAGTACTGTTTTCCGTACGGGTGACTTTGACCACAGTTCTTGCAGCATGTTTCCCGTTTGTTTCGGATGACGTCCATCTGTTGCGCCTGACCGCCGCTATGCAATTGTTGTAGTTGTTTGACGTGTGTTGCTGATGCTTCATAGCTTCGTCCAAGAGCTATTTCCTCGTGAAGTGTCATGCCTTTCGGCTTGTTCAGTAGCTCTTTTTGAAAATCAGCAATCGGTGTGCTTGCAATGATTAGTTCAATTAGACGTTCATTTAACTCGTCATCAACAAAGTCGCATTTTAAAGCTTGTAGCTTGCACCTGTTGATGAAGTCATCTAAACATTCTTCGCGCGTCTGCCTGTAATGTGTCAGTTTCAAACGACTAATCCGGTAGTTTTCAAGTGGTTCAAGCTGCTCTTCAAAAGCTGCGAATATCTTATTGGGATCCTTCTTGTCTTCTTCGGACAGTGTCCAAGAGTTGTAGCGTCGCAAACCTTCGTCGCCAACTTGAAGCAGAATGTGGACGACTTGATCTGCGCTCTCGATGCGTTTAGCTTTGAAATATAGATCAATTCTCTGCTTGAAGAGTTTGAAAGTTTCGGCTGGATTTGGTACTGACCAGTCCATTCGTGGTACGTGGTCCATGTTGCTATATCGCGTTACTGTTGCCGTTGCCTGTTGGCGTTTACGTGCGGTACGCGTAGCACTGTATAGCTACTGTATAGCTATAGGACTGCTTTTATAAGTCTCAGCTTACAGGGTGCATAACACTGAATGATCGCGTACAGCTGTCTGACTGTTGTTCTGAGTCACGACTAGCTTATAGCTCAACGTGAATGTTATTGTTCGAATGTTCTAGGCCTGCGAGTGTGTACAGCGCCTGACGTCACCTTTGACCTTATTGACACGGATTTCGAGAATGCTGGTTCGTAAACAATGTTCGTTGTATGGCTATAAGTATAGGCTACATCACGTTACACATTCAATATCTCACCGCTGCCGCCATGTCGCGTTATGTCTGTTGTTCTGGTAGCGTGTAATACATAACACGAATTGATAATGGGTACTTTAGTAGTGTATTCGGCATCAGTACAAACACGAGATGATACGTAACCGCCAGGTGTCCTTTTGCTAACCTGCAGCTAGCACATAATGACGGGTATCATTACAGTAGTGAGTCTCCTAGCTGAACGGCATGTGATAGGGAGTCTCCTAGCTGAACGGCCTGTGATAGGGAGTCTCCTAGCTGAACGGCTTGTGATAGGGAGTCTCCTAGCTGTGCACATTTGCTCGTGTCGACAAGCGAACACATCCATGATTGTGAAGGAAAGAATGGTAGCCCAGAAAGATTTTTATCAGCTGGCATGATTCAGCCAGCAGACACACTTCCGGGTGGACTACTCATTCCAATGTCAGTAGTGCAAGCTGATAACAGCCACATATTTGACATCATCCTAACGAATGTCTTGTGTAGAAAGATGGAAATCCCTAGACGACAGATGATAGTCACTGTGACCAACAGTGACGACCTGGCGAATAGGGTTGTTTTGAGTGAAGAAGATACCAGCGAACATACAAGGAGTGAAATACCAGTGCAACTTGAAGTAACAGACCTTTCTGAAGAATAGCATGGAAAGGTGCAATAATTGTGTCAACATTTCAGTAATAACTTTGCATCTCGGAAAAAGGAGCTTGGAAAAGCAGTGGGAGTGAAGCAGAGGATACGACTGACTGATGAGACACAATATCAGGACAGGCCCAGGCGCATTCCCCCTGCTTTGCATGACAAAGTTTGACAACACCTCAAAGAGAAGCTGACTTGTGGTGCAATCCGTCATTCCCAGAGTCCATGGGCCTCAAATGGTGTCTTAGTCCGGAAGAATGATGGGAGCTTGAGACTCTTCCTAGATATTAGTCGTTTAAGAAGCCGCACACTTAAAGATGCTTACATGCTGCCTCTCATTGGGTATACTGTGGACAGTTTGGTTGGAGCAAAGTGGATTACATCACTAGATCTCCAGAGTGGATACTGGCAGGTGGAGGTTGGTGTATCTAGATGACATCAACATCCATTCGAAGACGTTTAAAGTTCACCTTGGACAGTTGAGGGCTGTATTCACTAGTCTTCGGTCAGCCTGCCTCAAAATAAAGCCTTCAAAGGGTCACCTTTTCCAAAAGCGGGTGAAGTATTTAGATCACACCATTTTAGAGGCAGGGATTGTAGCCGATCCAGAGAACATACAGACGGCGACGTCATGGCATCTACTTACCACTGTATATGAGCTCTACCAAGTACTCGAGTTTTTCGGCAACTACCGGCGCTTTGTAAACAGCTAATCGCAGATATGTAAGTCGTTACATCGCCTGCTAAAAGGGCAGGACAATAAGACATATATGATGATCCCGAGGCAATCCAAGCATTTAATGTTCTGAAAGAAGAGCTCACAAGCTCACCCATTTTGGGCTACACTCTGCCATTTGAGTTAAATGTGGATGCATCAGTACAAGGGCTTGGAGATGTGCTATATCAGGAGCAGCAAGGTCAAGAAAGAATCACTGCCAACGTCAGTCGTGCGCTTAAACCAAGCGAGCTTAACTATCCAGCACACAAACTGGAATTCTTAACACTCAAGAGACCAGGAAACTACCTATATGGACACAAGTTTCTGGTCTTGACAGATAATAACCCCTTGGCCTACATACTTACTTCTGCAAAGCCGGATGCAACCAGTCATCGATGGCTAGCAGAACTGTTAAGTTATGATTTCAGCATCAAGTATCTCTCGTGAAAGAATAATACTGATGCCGATGCACTCTCCAGACGTCACACAAAGTCTGCACAAGAAGAGAAAGGAAGCCATGGCAGGTCTTCATGACCTGGTTAGGCCACTTATGGAATACAAATACGCTAGACGTTGTCGGCGCCCGTTTCTTTTGGCCACATATGGCTGAAGATGTGCAGAAGAAAGATCAAACATGTGAAGCCTGCGTAAAAGGGAAAGTATACAGAGAACGGGCCCCACTGGTTCTCGCACCCAGCATCCATTAGACATTGTCTGTATCGACCATCTAACCTTGGAACCGTCCAAGGGAGGGATTGAAAATGTGTTAGTTATGACTGACCATTTCACACGATTTGCACAGGCTGTTCCAACACGCGACCAAACAACAAAAACCACTACAAATTTCTGTATGACACATTTCTGTAGTACGGTTTTCCAAGATGGCTCCATTCCGTCGACCAAGGTCGTGCCACCTCAAGAGAAATTGACAGCGTGAAAAGTTCAATCCACACTGATAAACATGCTAGGTACGTTAGACGCAACGAAAAAGTCCAACTGGAAGGCCTACGTGCCAACATCTGTACATGCTTATAATGCCACCAGGAATGAGGCTACTGGTTTCTCAACGTTCTACTTGATATTTGGCAGACAACCAAGTGAACGTCAAGTGGACGTTGAAGACTATCTGGACTTTACCAAGCAGCTACGTGAACGATTAGAATCTGCTCATAAAATTGCAACAGCCGAAGGTAAGGAGTTTGCAAATCGTCACAATGTACTCTACCATAGAAGAGTGAGAGGAACCACGTTCGAAGTCGGTGATCTTGTGCTGGTGCGAAATATTAGTCTACGTGGCAGAAACAAGCTAACAAACCGTTGGGAGGATGGTGATGTCTATGTTGTAAACAACAGCCAGAGATATATGTGTTTTATAGTGCAACGGGAAGGAGCGCATGGATGCAAAATATATCTTTTCAGAAACGTGGTGTTACCTGTAAACTTCCTTCCACTACCAGTGGATAAAACAGAATATGCAGAAAAACGCACCCGAGACAGTTGGCAAGCACCAATACAAAATAACCAGGTAATATATGCATACGAAATGATATCCAGGAGGAAGACGACTTAGACTCGAAATTATCAGAGTCTGAAGATGCAGGTGATGAGTATATCAGAATTGTGAAGCAAACAACACTTAATCCTGGGGCTGAGTAGTTTGCACCTACGACACAGGACAGCTTGTCGGAAGTAATTCCCGAGGATGTGGATATAACAGAACACAACTCTGAAGTAGAGATGTCTGACGCGGATGAATACAAGGACTTCCGAGACATTGGAGGAAAGTTATGAGAAATTTGCAAATATTACACAGATTCAGGATACTACTGGATGTCCGCAAGGTCAAGTGAACTGACTTTCACCAACTTTGCGTAACAGGCCTTGACGTGAAACCAAGAAACCACCTCGTTATGCAGGTTCTGCACAAGCCCAATAAGTACTGACTCCGACGTTGGCGCTTTCTATGTTCAACCAAGGGTTTTGTGATGTACTTTCTAAATAAGCATAGCTGATATGGTCTCCGTGGTGTCGTGTTTTATAGAGGGTACCTGACACGAGGTTTATCTATTATGTTCCGGGGTTGGGGATTGCATTTTACGTCAAATGAACCAAAGTTTACATTTGACGTAAATGGCGTAACTCAGAACAATAGTTACGTACAATTGTTAGCACTGTTATGCGTGGTCTGCCATTGTTACGTGATCTACGTCAAACGTCCACCGAACGCTTCGTGAAGCAGCCAGTTGTACGTGATTTTTGGAGCGTGAAGTTGCCATTGCTATTGGCATTGCAATACCAACACTTGACTGGGCAGTGCAAAGAGTCATAAGCTCTTGTAGTGGTTGTTTTTTGTCCCGTGCAACTCGGCTAGTGCATTAAGAAACATAATAAAAAATGAGCAACTTTTTAGGGACTTGCAATACTGGTTGATATAAAATGCGTGAAATGACACGGCACAGACAATCCTGTGGAAATTGTACCACTTTCTTGATAACTGCTGCGCTATTCGAGAGCTAGTGACTTGTTAAATTATAGGCTACTCTGACCGGTGGTATTACTGCGTCAACGTCGTCGGCTCCGCTTATCGTCTCGGTTGACCGCACATAGTGAATCGACACAATTGCAAGATACGACGTCATGCATTCGAAACCAAGGGGATCCCCTTTCATTCCCCGACTACGGCTCACGTGAATACACCTACGCGGAAAGTTTCGCGACCGCTATGACTCATTTAACACTAACAACGCACAGGAGACCGATGCGTAGTGCGTGATTGTGTTCCCTGGCAGTGAGTCGTGAACAACAGTCAGACACAAACAGTACGGCGTTACCAAGAGCCGAAGGTTTCACAAATCAGGTTAGTGCCACTGGCCATAAAACATAGCGGTATTGACGTTTTTCGCCTTGTCGCAGGAGGCGGACATTGCTTGATATCACAATCATTGGAGGGCTCTCATGCCAAATTAGACAACCTTAGAAGCTCGCCACTTCTCTTCGGGTGTATCGCTGGCTATAGGCCTATCTACGAAGACCGATTATTGCCATTCGTTGGTTATTGCTGGACTTTTGCTAATAAAACAAAATGTTTGTCATGTTTGTCATCACGTAATAATCCATTATTCAGTGATGACAATTACTGCAAAAACCATAGCACCAAATGCCACGAATTTACTCCATTATATAACTGTTGCCTCGAGTCAGATGTTCTTATGACAACATGCATATAGGTCGCGTGCGTCATTGTATAACAAGAATAGATTTGATGGATAAACAGAACTCCTCTAACCCTGGGAATGGGATGCCACATGTACTGTACCCGGAATGTGTGTATTGTGACTGTTTTGAATGTGTCAAACCTGTAATAAATTTGATGTGCATGTCATCAATATGTTGTGCCTGCAACGAATGTACTGTGCATGTAAATGAGCGTGTTGTGCCTGTAATAAATGTGTTGTGCCTGTAATTAATGTGTTATGCGTGTAATAAATGAGTTTGCCCGTAATGTGCTGTACATGCGATTGTAAACAAATGTATCATATGGGAACATCCTTAGTCGTGTTTTTATATTTCATTACTATTCATACTCGCGCACGTAACTTGATACTTTCTGCGTTCAGGCTACATGGCTGCTCGGGTGTCTTCATGTCCATCAGCACTCTTGCTGGCCTGCATCTTCCTGTGTCACTCGACCCACGCTGTGATTCTGCTCGCTCCATCGACGCCAACACACTGTGTCTACACCCACGGAAACGACGAGATTGAAGCGATATGCAGTGGGGCAGATGTCCGCAGCATCCCCGCGACGCTGTCTCCCAACCTGAGAAAGTTGAAACTCGTCAACACGAGTCTGGCTGTACTACAGAACGGGGAGTTAGCCCACCTACCCAGACTCGTTTACCTTGACCTCTCCGGGAACAAACTCACCCGCATGGAGCCCGACTCCCTCAGGAGACTCCCGGTTCTGAGACACCTCAACATTGCTAACAACTTGCTGTGCTTTGATGGTGACGCCTTCCCAGAAGACCTCTTCCTCGGTATGAAGTCACTGCGTTCTCTGACTATGCAGTCTAACTATTGTCCAACCGGTCACGTCCGTTATCCGGATAAAGCGTTGGGGGAGCTGACCGGTCTGGAAAATCTAACGATGAACGGGCTGCCGAACATTCCACTCGGAGCTGGCTTCTCAAGGATGACATCGCTGAAAACGTTGGTGATATCCGGCAAACATTGTCACCTCGCCATCGTGTCAAGCACGACATTTGAAAGCTTAGAGAACACCAGCTTGTCACACATGTCGCTACGAGCGTGCGACATCAGCCAGTTGCACGTAGACGCACTAGTCCCGCTCTCAAGGCTCGAAACTTTGAATCTAGCGTGCAACAACCGTGTGGGCATCGAAGAGGCCTTTAACGCCCTCAAGGAATCGAGTTCAAGCCGTTTAGACACGGTCGTTCTGGACGACGTCAGCAAGACTTCTGTGGTACTGAACACGAAACTCTTTGCGAGTCGTCGCTTCGAAAGTGTGCGTCGTCTCAGTGTCCGCGCGAACGAAATTATTGCCTTCGACGTCCGGTCGATCTATTTCCTACCAGAGCTGCGCGCAATAGCTACCGGCTTCAATATCATATTCAACAGACATGCGTTCTTTCCAACAGATTCATGGCTAGACATACTAAGTAACGCCAGCGCCAGCATGAAGTTAGACATACTAGATGCGTCTCATCTTGTATTGAACCGTTCAATGTATCGTCGTCAGTTCTGCGAACCGGATCACGTCGACACTGAAGATTTCTTCCGAGAGAAACCCCGTCTTCCGGGTGTTGACTATATGCCGTCAAGCACACCGGCCGACAGCACACAAGTCCACAACGGCGCGGTTCCCGTATCGCTTCAAGCTCTTTTCTTCGACCACGCAGGCTACAGAAAAGTCCACCACTCTTTGCCGAAAGTTAACATCACCGACAACACTAATGTGGTTGTCGCCAACTTGTCTTACACGAGTCTGACCAAGTTGAAAAGCAAAATAGTAGGATACAAGAATCTGCAAGTGCTTGACGCCAGAAATTGTCACATCTATCGAATCTATAAAGGCGCCCTTCTCGGATTGAGTCGGCTGAAGTATCTGTTTCTTCAGCACAACGTAATCGGTAGAAAAGGCGACGGCATCAAAGACGAGTTTCACGGTCTCTATTCCCTTCGGCACCTCGACCTGTCGGACAACATGATCCCGTCAATCGAGAAAGACGCGTTTCGGGATTTGACCAATATCCGGACGTTGAACCTGCATGGAAACAGATTGATCCTTATTGGGTTTAGCGTCTCCCACATGGCGTCCCTCGTCTCCCTGGACATATCCAGCAACCGGGCAGTGTACGGGGATTCTGCGTTCGTGGATGAAGGCGCATTTTGGGGGGATCAGATGACGGAGATGAACCTAACGAACAATTCGTTCGTGTGCAACTGCTCGAGTGCGGCGTTCGTGCGCTGGGTGCAGACGACGTCGGTGACTCTCGTTGACAAGATGGACCTGCAGTGCGTTAACGAATCCGACCACGAGGTCTTCATTGCAACCGTTGACAGCCAGTTGCTCTCCACTCGCTGTCCACGCAAGAAGAACTTTGTTGTCATCATTGCTTGTCTGTGTTCCCTCCTTGTCGTGATCGCTGTCGCCATCGGGTTGATGTGCAGTCGTCGGCGCAGCGATGACAGAGGTTCCTATCGCCGTTTTAAGGCCAAGGTTCCTATGTGAATCATATCGAACCATGCGAATGTAATTTGCCTTTGTGGCAGCGTAATATAATATTAAGAAATGTTACCACATCGCAGTTGGATATCACATGACTTAATTAGTGCTCGTGCGTTCGTGCGTGCGTGCGTGTACACCTTAAAGTCAAAGTCGCTTTTGTTTTGAAAGTGTTATATAATATTCAGAAAATTAGTATGTTTGTACGAATGCATGTATGAATGTTTGCATGTAGATGTATATATGTATGAATGTATGAATAACGACCTGAAGAAAGAGGTTGGGATGCAATGCAGCCTAACAGGAAGATTGGTGAGAAGCAGGATGAGATGGGCTGGCCACTTGGTAAGGATGGATGCAGGCAAACTAGCAAAGAGAGCTGAGGTGGAAAAACATCAAGGACGCAGGAAAATATATGTGTGTGTGTGTGTGTGTGTGTGTGTGTGTGTGTGTGCGTGTGCGTGTGCGTGTGCGTGTGCGTGTGCGTGTGCGTGTGCGTGTGCGTGTGCGTGTGCGTGTGCGTGTGCGTGTGCGTGTGCGCGTGCGTGTGCGTGTGCGTGTGCGTGTGCGTGTGCGTGTGCGAGTGCGTGTGCGTGTGCGTGTGCGTGTGCGTGTGCGTGTGCGAGTGCGTGTGCGTGTGCGTGTGCGTGACGTTTCTCCGAAAAGGCGTGGTTTTACATCTGGGTTTTTCCCCAGTTTATTTAGATGTGTATGTATCACGTATCGATACTTATTGGTTGATGGAACTAAAATACGGCTGTTCCGTTTTGCCACTTAGCTGACGGTATTTTCACGTTTTCATTCGTACTTAGCATATGAGTAATATAACCTAACCTAGCCTAGAGCTAATTTGGTTCTGTTCAAGTACTGTTATTTCGATACGGAACTAATAATTGGAATTGGCATTTTGGATTTGGTATTTGAGGTAGAATTGGTATATATGATTGATGTTTATTGGAATTTCTATAATGTAATTGACCCCAAGTCTGGTCGCGTCATTAGTTTGTATAAAACAAAGACATCGTAGTTGATTATGGGAGGTAGTCAATACAGATCTTGCAACAGTGACGCTTCACCGTGTGTTTGTGTGTGTGCGTCGCGCGTGCACGCGTGCGTGCGCGTGTGCGTGTGTGTGTGTGTGTGTGTTGTTCTAAACGCTGTGTCATAGATAAGACATACAAAGCAGTACTACCTGACATTAAGCTGGTTGTGCCGAGTTCATTATCTGATGCCCCTAGACGGCCTGCCACTCGACCTTGCACAGTGGCGTTTGTCGTGCTCAGCTCGTAAATTAGGTCACTTGTAGCAGCGCTTTTCGGTGAATACAAAGCGCAGTATAATGTCTGACAATGCAGAAGATATAAATAAACACTATGCAACCAGGTTGTACACAGCGACTTAGACTGTCAACCGATCAGAATCGCTCAATACAACCTAGACTTGTGACTTTTGTCGTACGCAGTTCATAAATCAGGACATTTATGCCAGCTCTACTCGACGTATACACACCGTGCAGCACTCTAGTGAACCCTCCATATGTCCGCAATTCGTGCTAGATTCCGATATCATTGGTAAAAACGACGCGTGTTTACTGGTCCTGATGGTTATCATGTGTACACTAAGTGTATAACCAGTCGTGATGTGATGGTTATCATGTGTACCCTAAGTGTACAACCAGTCGTTGCGCAGCGAACTACCAAACACGGGTGTGACGGATACAACGTCGACAAGACGGAAGATGATTTCTTACCTGCGAGACTCAATGGAATGACAGCAGGGAGTGTTTCAAGGTTGATTGGACCGACAGCAGGAAATGCAGCAAAATGTGTAGAAACTCGAAAGGACTGTGGCGAGATATGAAATGGGTGCGTATTCAAGTTTTAAAGAGGTTTTCAGTATTGGTCGTTCCACCAGTATATATTTCACCAGTAGTCATGTCACCAGTAGTCTTGTCACCAGTAGTCAGGCCATCAGTAGTCTTGCCAAAAGTATGCATATTATCAGTAGTCAAGCGATCAGTAATCTTGCCACAAGTCATTAATAATCATGCCAATAGTATCCATGCTTCCAGCCGTCATGTCACCAGCAGTCGAGTCTCCAGTAGTCATGCCACCAGTAGTAATGTCACCAGTAGTCGTTCCACAAGTAGTTGCGCCACCGCTAGTCGTGTCACCAATAGTCATGTCGCCAGTAGTCATTCGATGAGTAGTTGCGCCACCGCTAATCGTGTCACCAGTAGTCATGTCACCAGTAATCATGTCACCAGTAATCGTTCCACAAGTAATTGCGCCACCGCTAGTCGTGTCACCAGTAGTCATGTCACCCGTAGTCGTGGCGCCACCGCCACCAATTCTTTGTGAATACTGGTGGCATGAATATTAGTGCCACGACTACTGTTGTGGCAAGACTACATGAAAGCAGAATGACTATGCGCTGTCGGTTGGCGGCAGCATTGTCACGGGTGTATGATTTTGTTACAACACCTCTCGTTGGGGGGGGGGGCGCTGAGGAAGACCTACATCAACGGAAGCGCTCAACAACTTTTCACTGCACCAACCGACTACAACCTGGACAAATTTGAACAGGTACTAAATAAGCCCGAATATATATATATATATATATATATATATATATATATATATATATATATATATTTATATATATATATATATATATATATATATATATATATATATATATATATATATATATATATATATATATTTATATATATATATATATATATATATATATATATATATATATATATATATATATATATATATATATATATATATATATATATATATATATATATATATATATATATATAGCTGTGTTATATGTGCATAGCATTATGTCGAATCGAACAATACTAACGAAATGTACATTCTTACATCGTTTTACCGTATAAAATGTCGTAATAGTAGGTCCTATTATCTTTTATGTATACTTCATTTCGAAAACGTTATGTAAACTATGTCTCTATTGTGATAGTCTGATTGTCGCATTAATAATACAACTAAATAGCATAAATACATATATACTGTTATTCATTTTGCGGGTGATGGAAAAGGCCGAAGGTAATAAATATTGGGTGTGTTCCAAGAGAAAAAAATAACATTATATCGATGTGTAACTCTAACACCACATGAATATATTTGTAGTGAATGAACAAACACAGTTAGACATTATTAACATAGATGATGGAAGAAATTGTATAACAAAACAAACTAAGACAATATCGGGTGTATTTAATGAAGCCCACGAGTCGATCAATTATATAAGGATCTAATTTGATAGTTACATTTAATTATATGAATGTGTAAAATACATATACTAGTATAAGTATTTGTATATGTTATCTAGTGTACTTATTCTGCCGTGTTTGGGTCGAACAAATGGATTAAAGATGTACGGATTTTGTATATTTTATTTGTGTTGCCTACACATTTGAACTATGTCAAATATTGGGATTGTTTTAACTATGAACATTTTCATGTTCTGTATCATACATACATCCTCTAACTTAAATAGACTCTATGTGCCCAAAATAGTTTATAGTTTATCTATGTTATAACGATTATAGATTACCGATTTGCGATCCTCTATGAAGCACACACTTGATGTTGGAAAAACATAAAGATCATCATATATCATACAGCTAGTCATCATATATCATACAGCTAGTCAGCATATATCATACAGCTAGTCAGCATATATCATACAGCTAGTCATCATATATCATACAGCTAGTCAGCATATATCATACAGCTAGTCAGCATATATCATACAGCTAGTCATCATATATCATACAGCTAGTCAGCATATATCATACAGCTAGTCAGCATATATCATACAGCTAGTCATCATATATCATACAGCTAGTCAGCATATATCATACAGCTAGTCATCATATATCATACAGCTAGTCATCATATATCATACAGCTAGTCATCATATATCATACAGCTAGTCATCATATATCATACAGCTAGTCATCATATATCATACAGCTAGTCATCATACATCATACAGCTAGTCATCATATATCATACAGCTAGTCATCATATATCATACAGCTAGTAATCATATATCATACAGCTAGTCATCATATATCATACAGCTAGTCATCATATATCATACAGCTAGTCATCATATATCATACAGCTAGTCATCATACAGCTAGTCATCATATATCATACAGCTAGTCATCATATATCATACAGCTAGTCATCATACAGCTAGTCATCATATATCATACAGCTAGTCATGATATATCATACAGCTAGTCATCATACATCATACAGCTAGTCATCATATATCATACAGCTAGTCATCATATATCATACAGCTAGTAATCATATATCATACAGCTAGTCATCATATATCATACAGCTAGTCATCATATATCATACAGCTAGTCATCATATATCATACAGCTTGTCATCATACAGCTAGTCATCATATATCATACTGCTAGTCATCATTGCGTAACATGACGCATTCGTTCCATTTCTCTTTGACAACGAGAATACTACTCCTTGACAACGTGACTACTACTCCATGACAACGGAATTACTACTCACTGACAACATGACTACTACTCCATGACAACGGGAATATTATTCTTAGAAACCGTGATGATTCGTTTTAACAAGATTTAACAAGATTGCCATCCCAAACAACAAGTTCCAGATGGCAAGTGGACAAGGAAGCCATTGGCTTATCGAGAGTCCAACAATTTTCTCATCTATGTGTAGCCCGCCCTTATCAAATATCTGTCAATTCTATTTTTTAAACATATTCACACTACTAGCATTAACACATTCTTCCTTGACAACATCATAACTACTTCGATACTGTTGCTCCAAGGTTACGGTGATGCGTTACTCGTGTTGGTTTTATTATTGAGATCTCATAATAAAATATGTTTATCTGATGATATTTAGTTTCCGTGTTACATTTAAGTGTCATATTTTCACCACAAACATTCCCCCTCTATATTTCAAATTGTTGTCAGAATTATGGCGTTTGAATATAAGCAACATATATGATCTTTATTATGTGTTAAATATTGTGGATTGGAACTGTTTCACTGCACATAAAATTCAACTATTTGTTAAAAGTCCGGAAATCCATTTACTGTGATGATCAATTTATTGATACGAAGATACAAAATAAGTATTATTCTCATGTAGGCCAAGAAAGAAACTGCCCGAAATATTAATTTGTGAAAATGGTTCGTCATGTCGTTCTTAATTTGGCAAAAGAGGTAACTTTTTCTTCAAATTCTAACTATGTTTAATATTTTTAATCCGTGGTCTTAAATCCATAGAATTGCATTCGGACGACTCAACAAAACACATCAATTAGAGTTGATTTCATTTATGATGGACAGTGGCGTATTTAGGTGGGGGCAATTATTGTGCCACTGCATGGTAAACTAATGGGTGACTAAGCTTCCCCCTTAGTGAGATCTTAGATACACCACTGGTTATGGAGACAATTCCCCGCTTAGGTAATACTGAATGTTTCCACTGCACTTCAGACATCTCTGAAACACATGTTCAAATAGCCACTGGGAGGCCGGAAGTAGAAATGTGAGCTTTCTTAAACAGTTCCCCACTGGTCGCCCTGTCGCCGTTATCCAGCTGACAGTTAGAACAGTCCAGCTCAATGTCAATGTTAAGGTCAAGACATTGTCGCAGTCGACTCATGACCCGGACACAATGCAGCACACGGTTCACGTACAGTTTCTTCCTCAGTGACTGAAACAAGAGACCAACTTTATATCGAAAATTTCTGAATGCGAGCACGAATAGTTCACAAATAAAATTACTTTAAAATTATACTCGAAAAGGGATACATCCCTAATCCCGTAGCAAGTTTACAAATGTGAATATAACTACGTTAAGACTTTTCTTCTGCTAGCCAGGTGGTACGGCAAGCAGGCTGTCCCATGCATTAATCATAAAGTCATCATCTATCCTGAATCGAGACGAGTGGGAATTCCGGCTCAGCCACATGTGGAACAGTCTGCTAGTTATGCCATCTGGTGAGCAGAACACGAACTAAGTCCCCTAATTTAGTTCTTGAAGATAGTTACTGACACGTTGAAATGAGTTAATGTTAATGGTTTACAATCAATGTGTACAATGTAGGCATGACCGTAAGATATAAATTGCACACATATTATCGTAAAAATACGCCACACATGTTAAGTAAAACTGCAATGATACAGCGTCATTAGCTAGTGGAGTACCACACGAGGGCAGGATAGCAGATCACTGGTTTACCGAATGCGTCGTTTGAGTACTCCTGGACTTGGAGCGTATGATGTGCATGTTCCAACGAGTCGCTGTCAGTCTGCACAGCAGCTTCGTTTTCTTCGATGCTACACGGCGCCGGTTTCGTCCGTTCAAACAACCGACTTGGCTTTGTTATCTGCACGAGGCAAGAGTTGTACGTATAACTGCAATATTCATCAGTAGCTGACATTATTTTACTTTTGTTCAGGTTAAACTTCTGACCGAGCCATTTTAAAGTGTATGTTTTAACAGTGGAGTAGAATTCATTATTACGTCGCAGAACTTCTTGCATAAGTAGAATAGCAAACATCTCTCATTTAGTCAGATTCGTGCAATACACAAACACAAACGTGTGGTCAAGAGGGCAATGCTGATAATCTTTGAAGATTTAGTCAAGTGAGGAATAAAGTGTTTTCCTTTAACGTTAGCGGATGTTATATTTTTTTAAAGAGATGATATTATGTCTTAGCTCACTTTTTCTGTCGGTTGTCCTTCGCTGGAAAACAAGCGGTTGAACGAATGACGGGTACACCAGTCGTTAGCTGCCTGTCGCACCTGTGGAGGAACATAGATAGTTGATCTGATACGTTGCATAATACTAAACACTTCTTCGTCACATTAAAGCAATTCCTTGAAATGTGAAAAAGATATGCTCGGGTTTATTTCAGAGTGTCATTATCTGGATTTAGTGAGTCCACAACATGTTGTTTCCATTTCCCTGCGTGGGATCTTTTGCTTCCCCTGGCATGTATACTAGGTAAATGGGACCAAGAGTTTTAGTGTTTTTCTCTAAAGACAAAGGCAAAGTGAGGTGAACAGAATTGCCCACGTTTCGAAACGGCACCAGGTGGTTTCGAACTCCGGTTTTAGGCAGATAACGTACCTTTCTGTCTAGAAGGCATTGGTATGTGAATAAGGTGACTCCCTGGAACAGACAATTGCCTTTTATTAACAATATATATATATATATATATATATATATATATATATATATATATATATATATATATATATATATATATATATATATATATATATATATATATATATATATATATATATATATATACATAATCTGCCACAACGCTACACTTTTCATCGCAGTATATTACATATTTGAATATACATGTTGCACTTCTATTTGTGGAGAACCAGCAATGAATCAGTAGTCGTTGGAGGTATATATTTGTGGAGAACCAGCAATGAATCAGTAGTCGTTGGAGGTATATATAAACATGTTTGTAATTTGTCGGTGTTACGTGATTCCATAAATGATTCTACTGTCCAGTAATATGAACTCGTGTGATACAATGCAATACTCAAAGTGTCCACTGGACTTAAACAATTGTGAACTCTGCAATTGGTCTTGCAGAAGGGCAGGAAAATGTCAATGCTGCATATTCGTTTCCAGTTCGTTGATGGAATGAAAGTCGATGAAGCAAGAACAAACAGTAGGTCCTCAGCTAATGTAGGAAATTGATGGTTGTTAATGCAGCTGTGGAAGCGTGGAGTAAACTGCGGAGAGATGATGCGGGCAATGGAGACCACTTGGTCATGTTGTCGTGTTATAATATATAGTGGCATTCGAACCCTGTATTTTCCCATAGCAATTCTTAGTAAAATAATTTTGATTCAGTTCCATTCGTGGAAATATTTTTTAAGTGTGGACGACATTGACAAATCAACATGAAACAATCATAGATATTGCATGTATACTTTTTCGAACCGTGGACATTATTTTTAATGTGTGAACGACGTGAACCCAATTAATTCGAGATCATTTCTACGGTTAGAACCGCATCATTTGATCATAATGGAAAGTTTTGGTTCAGTTTCAAAACACCATCGTTTAACAGGAAGTGATTTAACACATCTATATTATGTTACTGCATATATTTATAGCATTAATTAGTTTTAATGTATACGGATAGAGAAAATAGACTCAGTAACACCGCATGCAAGGATTCTTATGTTGCTAATAAGTTTGTAATAAACGAGTACATGAACTACTACTTGTTAAAACACCATCTTCAACATATTTACCAATCGCGAATCCGGTTCGTTCATGTCCACATATATAGTGTGTGAATAGTAAGTAAATATATGCAGTTGATTTAATTAAAATGTGCGTATTTTTTTTAAAATCGCCGAAAGACTTTATTTTAGTCGTTAGATCTGGTAAGATTCAGAAAAGTGGATATCCAAAACGGTAGACACTTTGTTGGGTCAAGGCTGATCATGGGCGTGACTTCCATCCTCTCGCCGATCACATGACAAAGTTACTAGATTCCACCAAGCGCGAAATTCCTGAGTTTTTAGCGTTTCCATTTTCACTTCGATTGATGTTTGACCAAACATTAAATAATGTAATAGTAGGTAGGTTTGATTTTTCATAAAATGAGTTGGAAATTAGACTAACGAAAAAATCGAATTGAGGAGGGACCTTTAAAAGTCGCATCTATTCATAAACGTTTCTAATAATCGTTATTGACATATTACATCAACTACGCCATGTATATAGCGTACACGTTTATAATAAATATCCATATTGTGATGACCTACTTACCTGACCTACATTCAAGACAGCGAAAATGTTCTGAAAAACGGTCGAGTCTTGGTTTACCGCTAGCAAGAAGAAACACCAGTAAAGTTGCATTACCGGACCTAACACCATCAATCCACGTCCCGTCAGCCTGTCAAACAAACAGATATACATAATTTATGTTATGGTTATGTAAGTTGGTGTACTGGATACGCAATAATTAATTAAATGTTGACTTGACTTGATTATGTTGACCTGTGGATATGAGCGAAAATATCCTCGTCTTTTTTTTTGGGGGGGGCATTGGGCCGTGACCCCTTTGGTTTAATTGTTTTGATTCGTTACCGTATTTTTCCGTTGCGCCGCTACATGGTAGCATGGGTGACTAATTTTGGCCCCCTTTGACCTCCGCTTTGCCAGATCCTAGATACGCCACTGTGCTTATGAATTGTTGTAGCCCCTTAGTACAAATTACAGATAATTTAAACTGCAAAACAAAAACCTAAAATATTTCAATCACACATCGTCTTACTTTATTTAACTATGAAGTTTACCAAGGACAACCCTTCCGTTAGGTGTTTCAAAATAAATCTTGTTAAACCTTGTTTTGTCTCGTTATATCACGTCATATTATGGAGCATGATAATCTGAATGTATAACTAAGTTAGGGAACGTGCTTTATATCAACCGCTCTCTTTCGCCAGGTGGCGTCGATGTAGTCCGGGTTAATGAGCATGCGCAGCACCACGGCAACCAGCGTAAGGTTCATCTGGAAAGAGACGCAGTCTCACATATTATCGAAACCGGAACCCGTCCGATTTTATGCCGCACATATTGAATTTGGGGTACATAAAAATGCTGCTGCCATCTTGCGTATAAAATATTCCCAAGAATCAACAAAAAGCGTCACATCTGTAAGTGAATGAAATGACGGACGGACGGACGGACGGACGGACGGACGGACGGACGGACGGACGATGAAGGTAGACGTACGTTGTCAGCAGTATTATTACCACGGTTGCTGACCAGACATAGATAAATACATACATACATACATACATACATACATACATACATACAGACAGACAGACATACATACATACATACATACATACATACATACATACATACATACATACATACATACATACATACATACATACATACATACATACATACATACAGGTAGTACAATGCATTTATTGGTTGTTATAATAGTGATAGTAATAAAAAATGTACTCACAAGTAAAATGATTAGTATTGGTACGATGAAGCACCAGTAGACATCGCTTCCCCCCAACATCCAGCTACTGTGGAACAGAAACTTGTCAATCACTGTCAGAGGATGTCATCTCGCACCTGTCAGTCACTACACTTTCAATGTTATGATCGCGTAGGACATCCCGTTCTCGTGAGACGTTGGGCGTTATTATGTTAATCAATAGTTAAGCAATGGTGTAGCAATGTATATACGTTAGTTCTCTGAATAATCCGCCGTATCTGCAACCATTTGTTAAGCCATGACATTATTACTAAAAAATAAATTTACATTCATAGCCGTTTTTAAAATAGACGTCGTGGTGTAGATCTGCTCTTTGTTCGTTCGTCAAAACCACCGCTTGAACTCATTTATTTGCAAGTGTATTAGTAGCATGGAATGTACAACGTAGTCACACATTTACATAGGATAACACAAAACCAATAAGCATACCACTCTTGGAGTGGCGTTGATACAGTGTTTTAGTTGGTGGAAATAAATAGCAGCACTTTCATTCGCTAGATGGCGCCTGGTATTGCCAATGAGTAACAGGCGGCAGTGAGTGCAAAATGTATTAGATGTTTGGCTAGCTTTGACTTGGTGGTATAATAACTATGTTACTGGAGATCACATTAAGTCGATGAACAATACATCCGATTACCATACTGACCCGCGTCTATACGGTTCAACGTAATTGTTGAAGTTGTTTGCCGCAGAAATAGCCACAACGACGAGCGACGGCACTGAAAGAACAAACAAAGCTGGAGCCGTCTCGTCGTGTCGATATGTCTGCTATTGGAGATATTATCACAACATAACGAGTTGTTGATGCTGTGAGACCTCAACAAGACACATTCAGTTGGGTTGGTTAGTATTAGGTCATTTGGTAAGACCAAAGGTGGCTGATTGACAAAATTTATATCAGAATTGAATCCATTCGGTAAAGAAAGACATCCAGGCAGAGATGAAGTTGTGAAATGAAATCAGGCACTTCGTGAGACTCAACCGGATGGCGTGGTGATAATTTCGACATTATATGACAGTTTCCATGTAGACGACACAATTCCATACGTCATATGTATGATAATATATTTGTCAGCCAGTCATAACGTAAGCAAATGTGGCGGTATGCATAGAAACTATCGATTTCGAAACATGCCTAATAAAAGAAGTAGTTTAAATGTGCCACTAAGTTGATCGATGTCCTTTACACTTTCCAGACGTCCGTCTGGGGCTCTTCGGTCGGGAGCAAGGAGCTGGCGCATTTCGGGTCTCCAATATACCCTACAGTGATATCTCCCTGTATATGGCATCCCGCTGTAAGGATCAACCTCTTAAAGGGAACAACTTTGACATTCCCGTTCTGCCCTGCACCATTGCTTACCATAGCTCGTGGCCATGTCCCATGTCCCAATGCGAAAGCGTTCAAGAGTGAATGAGTTTCTACACGTACACACTTGTACGTGATGTAGAGATACGGCACGTACAAATATACAATATGTGTTATAAATGCACCATAATAACACTAACCGTAGCCGACTGAAATGTACAACGTTTTTCCGAATGCTTCCAGTCCGTAGCCATTGGTGATTTGACTATAAATGTGTGTTCCTTCAAGAAGCATCCACATGAAAGCTGCCAACCCACTCCAGTGAATAGTTATCGTTATCACAGCGCCAGTTCCCTGCAAATTTAAAGTGAAACAAAAGTCATGGTGTTCGGCCTATGCACATATTTGTAACTACACTTAAGAATATCACTCCAGTGGTTTACTAGGAAAACCTTTTTGAACACACAGTATCTTAATTTCATGTGCCGCGCCATATTGTTAGGTAACGTTACGTCACGAGTGTCGTAGTCTAACAAAATTCGCTACCAAATGAAAATATATTTGTATACACCTATTCCTATACTTACCAATAGAATATCGACATGCTGTTTGCGTCCATACACAACGTATGTACTGTATGTTGGCCTTTGTTTACTAAACTAGTCGTCATTCTAACAAAATAGCACGTTTGTTTGAGACCGTGCGTTGGTTCTG
>OY759274.1:22155956-22158456 GCA_963662155.1 Lamellibrachia columna
GTATGCCTACATCGGAACTAGTGGCAATGTAAAGACTGAAGTATTAGCAGCCGGCTAACATTAACCCCTGTGTAAGTAGAACGACACGTGTGTCGTCCCCCCCCGGTTCTTAAATAGAAAGACATAGGACTACGACTGACTGAGACACCCCCTGCCAACAAGCCTAGATCCGCCCCTGAATACCTTCTACCTGGTGTCTATGCCAAGGGAAGTCAAATACTCCACACATGGGTAAACGTGTATCTTGATGTGGACTCCATCTCTCAACCACACGAATCACGACAGACGCGTCCACGAGGCTGTTCAGTCAATTCTGCCAATTACCTCGCACAACTGAAGACATTCCACCACACTAAGTCTATGTTAGTGTTAGTGCGTTAGTGTTTGCAATTGCTACTACAACAGAAAAACAACCAACTAAACGTATAATGATTCCCAATATGTGCTTCCATTACGCTAATTGGTAACGGACACGAGTGACCATCGGGCATTGACTCTGTAGCCCTCTGTGGTATGCCACTCTGGCTTAGCTTGCATACCCAGGAGGCTACTTGCTACGAACGCGCTCCCACGATGGCCCCAATGCTACATTCGGAGAGTAATTATTAATACCACTTCCAGGATACGACCGTGTCGGCTGCGCGGTCAAACAAAACAACGCGTTGAATATTTAATTGCGGACCTAGTGTGTAACGTCGCCGGTCCGCATATTCCCGTGAGACACCGTTCTAGGCGGTGTTGACAAGCCCTGTGAACAAGCCCTGCGTCGTATTGACGAATTCGTCGTCAAATATGTCGTCCTCTCTACCGACTAGGTAAATGTTGTCGCTGGCAATTACGTTTTGAAACCTTAACCAACACCCGAGCAACATGTTAACAACTGTGTCCGTTGAGTACTTGGAAAAACAAATACAAGTGCATAACAAGTAGGTCTTGTTTCGGTTGTCTGTTGGTTGTGCGGTCTGTTCAGAATGTCTTAAGTGTGGCCATTAATAGTGCCGTAAATATGCCCACTGTATACTAGATCCATTGTAAATAGGTCTATTGTATACTAGGTGCATTGTAAATAGGTCTTTTGTATACGTTACTGTTAAGCATCCGTTGTATCAACATGCGGGCTGACGAAAATAGTACGCCGTACGAATGAATACAGTAAAATCGTGAAGCAGTGTTTGTTTCCAAACCGTAGACAAACCCGTTCTTGGGCGTGCAGAGTGATTGTCGAATCGTGGGTAATAGAAAAATTAATATAAAATAAAAAAATTATTATTTAAATAATACAAAAGAGAAAGTCATAAAAATGTATCGTTATTCATAGTTGAATGCCCGTCCCCATGTGGGGTTTGGGGGCTCGTTCGAACGAACCCCACTTTTGAGAGAAAGTGTTTTAACGGTAACATTTTTCAGAACATCATCCCAGAAACCCCGGCTGATTGTATATGCCCGAACCCCCCTTTTCAAAACCCTGATGATACAATATTCCTCAGTGGAAGTATGGAACATATGGGTATCTGTCAGGGTCATTAATTGGGTCAGTGTGTTTACGTGTCTTTCTTATAAGTTCCGACATCGAGTTCCGAAGTGTTGGTCTGGACACCGAGAAGGACCGTCTGCAGCAGGCATCCAGCTTGTAACGTAGAACTACGTAACGTAGAACTACCTGCAGACGTAGATCAGCTATTTGCTTCTGTATGTGAACAGCAGTTCAACGTATTTTTGGTAGGCGGGCAACATATATTCGGCTATTCACAAACAATATTTCCGGTTGCAGTTTGGGATCTCCCGTCTAACTGAGAGGTGCGCCTATTGCCCATCAACCACCCACATGATGGGAGACGATCCCGTAAGCATCACAGTAGACCTGCCGCCGGATCAGGCCACCGCTAGCGTCACTGTGGACGAGGACCATGCCCGGCTCTGTCGCCTGTATCTAGAAGTCGCTCCATTTGTCCTGAGACGTACATTCTCCCAGTTCCACTCGCCGACTCGTCTACCGGAAACGCTCGCAAAACTGGAGACGCGCGCCATCTTGCGGAGACTGCATGACGCCGGGACAATTAGCGACGAGCATTGGGCTGTTTTGTATCCATCCGACCCGGATCAGGAAATATCGGCGGACGAATACGACATAGACTTGCTAATCACCCTGCTGAAGTCAATCTGTCATCTGCCGATTCCCTACCCCAGCGGGTGGCACTCTTTGCCGCCAGATGGCGACGTCAGTACATCTGCCAATCTCGTCCGCGTGCAGTGTTTCCCGGCCCAATTGGCTAAGATGACATCATACGACGCCAGCATGTGGGATCGAATATCGAGCGTCTTCTATCTACTCGGGGGGCCTTCAGTTCAGCCGCTGATCGACGACGTCGCCACCTCACGGATTCAGCCAGAAGAACGACGAGAATATATGGCGTCGTTGCAATCGTTCGTGAAGAATGCGCACGACTGTCTGTCGTCTAAGACACGGGCGGACGGGGCTGGAAAGCGCCGCAGATCGGAG
>OY759274.1:22163456-22188456 GCA_963662155.1 Lamellibrachia columna
TACATACATACATACATACGTACGTACGTACGTACGTACGTACGTACGTACGTACGTACGTACGTACGTACGTACGTACATACATACATACGTACATACATACATACATACATACATACATACATACATACATACATACATACATACATACATACGCAACCTAGACGGGTAACACGTAACAATTAACCGCAGTATTTATTTATTTGTTTGTTTGAATCAGTATTTATTCAAAGTGCCATTTAGTATTGCATAAATTACATGCGGCGTTCGTTTGATTATAAATTAAATTAGCTTCGTTTGGGGCAGGGGGATTACTGGTCCGTTTATAATGTTCGTATATGGATGTACTTTCCCCCCAGCAAACATCGTTAAGTTTCTGACCATACTTCATAATGATGCTGACTTGAAGCACATGCAGGCAGTTCTGTGTTGTAACAGCTGCCATCTAGTGAATACGAAGTTCTGTGTTGTGACAGCTGCCACCTAGTGAATACGAAGTTCTGTGTTGTGACAGCTGCCACCTAGTGAATACGAAGTTCTGTGTTGTGACAGCTGCCACCTAGTGAATACGAAGTTCTGTGTTGTGACAGCTGCCATCTAGTGAATACGAAGTTCTGTGTTGTGACAGCTGCCACCTAGTGAATACGAAGTTCTGTGTTGTGACAGCTGCCATCTAGTGAATACGAAGTTCTGTGCTGTGACAGCTGCCACCTAGTGAATACGAAGTTCTGTGTTGTGACAGCTGCCATCTAGTGAATACGAAGTTCTGTGTTGTGACAGCTGCCACCTAGTGAATACGAAGTTCTGTGTTGTGACAGCTGCCACCTAGTGAATACGAAGTTCTGTGTTGTGACAGCTGCCACCTAGTGAATACGAAGTTCTGTGTTGTGACAGCTGCCACCTAGTGAATACGAAGTTCTGTGTTGTGACAGCTGCCACCTAGTGAATACGAAGTTCTGTGTTGTGACAGCTGCCACCTAGTGAATACGAAGTTCTGTGTTGTGACAGCTGCCACCTAGTAAATACGAAGTTATGTGTTGTGACAGCTGCCACCTAGTGAAATACGAAGTTCTGTGTTGTGACAGCTGCCACCTAGTGAATACGAAGTTCTGTGTTGTGACAGCTGCCACCTAGTGAATACGAAGTTCTGTGTTGTGACAGCTGCCACCTAGTGAATACGAAGTTCTGTGTTGTGACAGCTGCCATCTAGTGAATACGAAGTTCTGTGTTGTGACAGCTGCCACCTAGTGAATACGAAGTTCTGTGTTGTGACAGCTGCCACCTAGTAAATACGAAGTTATGTGTTGTGACAGCTGCCACCTAGTGAATACGAAGTTCTGTGTTGTGACAGCTGCCACCTAGTGAATACGAAGTTCTGTGTTGTGACAGCTGCCATCTAGCGAATACGAAGTTCTGTGTTGTGACAGCTGCCATCTAGTGAATACGAAGTTTTGTGTTGTGACAGCTGCCATCTAGTGAATACGAAGTTCTGTGTTGTGACAGCTGCCACCTAGTGAATACGAAGTTCTGTGTTGTAACAGCTGCCATCTAGTGAATACGAAGTTCTGTGTTGTGACAGCTGCCACCTAGTGAATACGAAGTTCTGTGTTGTGACAGCTGCCATCTAGTGAATACGAAGTTCTGTGTTGTGACAGCTGCCACCTAGTGAATACGAAGTTCTGTGTTGTGACAGCTGCCATCTAGTGAATACGAAGTTCTGTGTTGTGACAGCTGCCACCTAGTGAATACGAAGTTCTGTGTTGTGACAGCTGCCATCTAGTGAATACGAAGTTCTGTGTTGTGACAGCTGCCATCTAGTGAATACGAAGTTCTGTGTTGTGACAGGTGCCACCGAGTAAATACGAAGTTCCCGAAGTTGCACAAGGACGATGTCTTTCAAATCTCGTGTAGGAGGAGAGCTTTGAGTTAAATGACATTGGCTTGGTGTAATATCTGACGTCGGTGGTTTTAGATGGCGCATACGATCATATGTATTGTAGAGGTTTAGCTCGTGGGACTGTTTCAATGTTGTTAAATGACTGTTGAATGCAGGAGTAGACTACAGTCACAGGCTTAGTCATAACATTCAGTGAAACGTATTTTGACTTTTAATCCATTTTTCTTTTAGACGCCCTGTGCCGCTGGACCAGATCATGGACAGGAAAGGGAACCCATTTGACACCCCGACCCGGGTGCTGCTAGTGGGCGCTAGTGGTACTGGGAAGACGACCATTTGCTCCTTCCTCGCCCTACAGTGGGCTAAACAGGCTGGCTCGTTAAAGGGCCGTTTCAGAATGGTTCTCTTCATCGATTTGAAGCGGATCCAACCAACAGGTTGCCTAAACATTGCTCTTTCTGTGTCGTGTCGTGTCGCGTCGCGTCGCGTCGCGTCGCGTCGCGTCGCGTCGCGTCGCGTCGCGTCGCGTCGCGTCGCGTCGCGTCGTGTCGTGTCGTGTCGTGTCGTGTCGTGTCGTGTCGTGTCGTGTCGTGTCGTGTCGTGTCGTGTCGTGTCGTGTCGTGTCGTGTCGTGTCGTGTCGTGTCGTGTCGTGTCGTGTCGTGTCGTGTCGTGTCGTGTCGTGTCGTGTCGTGTCGTGTCGTGTCGTGTCGTGTCGTGTCGTGTCGTGTCGTGTCGTGTCGAGTCGAGTCGAGTCGTGTCGTGTGAGTCGTTAATACGAACATTAAAAAATGTGTTGAAATATACAGTAAGACGACACAGTAACAGTAACATTCACCTTTTAAATACGTAAATATGGATATTTTCAACATGTGTATCCTACAAGTTTAAACGGAATATGGCGCCACAGCAATCATACGAACCAACACGAAAGGCAACACGACAGCGGTGAATGTGACGAGATATATATTAGGGATATGTTCGCGTTGCTGCGTTCGTCATCAATGATATGCGTTTTGATGCAAAAATAAAAACATTAAAATGACAGATATCAATTATACAAAGGGCCTAGATCATTAATAACTTTGACTTCACGATAAGCTAATGGCTTCTTTGTCCATTTGTCATCCGTTTTTGCTTTGGTTAGCAATATTGTTAAATACACCCTGTATTGTGAAATTGTTAAATCTGATAAAAACTTGTCAATCTTGTTAAATCTGGTTAAATCGTTTTTAATATTGTACAGTGCGTGTCCTGTTCCACAGACGACATCTTCGACGCCGTCATCGACCAGTGTATGCCGCCCTGCTGCAACAAGACGAAGAATGACGTCCACATGATGCTGGAGGGCTTTCAGGAATACATCATCTTCGTCCTCGACGGATACGAGAAGCTGGCCGGGGCAGCTCGCGGCAACTTCGGCTCCGTCATCCGTCGCGAGCTCTTCCCGAAGAGTGCGATGCTGCTGACCACTACGTCGGAGGCGGTGGACGGCGGCCTGTTGAGCTGCTTCGGCCGCCGACGGTTGACCCTGCTGGGCACGGAGCCGGACGGCCCGATGAGGCTGGTTGACAAGTATGCCGAGGTGGGCACAGGCCACTATTGTTTATTCAATTGAAGCCAATGTTTAAAGTCAATCAGGAGTCAGGCAAATCTACAAGGTGTGCAGCGGTTTTCGGCTTTAATAAAAAACACAATTTAATTGTTGTCTTGTCACTGACCGGCGATTGTGTTTTCGTCAAATTCTACCATTTTGCTGCTCATCGTTTATGGCCCAAACAAAGAGGATTCTCTCTCCGTACACCAGAGATCCTTCCGTCAGTGACGAACATGTGCTGCTTGTCAGCCATTAGACATGTTAGTCTTGCTACAGCATTAACGTCGTAGTCCTCAAACGTCGTCATATTTCCCATCGAGTTAATTTCAAAAGGGTGAACTGTGTCAAAATCACAGGAACTTTATTCGTATAGTATGAACACGGATGTAAATTATTAATCTCTTCCCAGGTGACGGACACGCCGGCAGAGCTATACGAAGAGCTGCTGGCTGAGGTTCGACCCGAAAACGACGGACCACTGCACCGCCTGGCGACCAACCCGCTGCACTGTTTGTGCATGTGTCTCGTCTGCGAGACCGGAAGCGACCCGGTGTCTTGTAGTACGCGCGCCTCCCTCGTGCGGGCGTTCTTCGAAGCTGTCCAGAAATCGCACTGCGCGCGCAAAGGGCTGCGCGTGCGCAGCCGAACCTCGTTCCCGGACAACCTGATTCAAGGGATGCGCCACCTGGAGGACATGGCTCTACGAGGCGTCACGGGCGATCTGGCTGCGTTCTCTCTCGACGACATCTCGAGTGAGTTCAGGAACCACGAGATGTTTCAAACGGGGTTGCTCTCGTTCCATCTCACAGCGAAGTTCACGGTCGACACACGCCGCATGTGCTGCTTCAGTAACACCCTGTTCGAGGAAGCTCTGTTGGCGAGACTGCTAGTTCGCATGGAACCGTCCGAGAGATGGCAGCAATGGCAGACGCTGCCCCGTCGACCCCACCTAACGTCGCTCCTCTTGGCGTTGGTAGCCGGCGATGGTTGGGCTGACCTGAGTCCTGTCTACGTCCAGCTGTCGACGGAGAACCTGGCTGTCTATTCTCGGACCGTTGACGGACAGAGCGCCGAAGTCAGCGAAGGGAACATTGCTCGATTCAACCTGTCGCTCACGTGTCTACATGAATCCCGCGGCAGCCCCGACGAAGCCGTCGAAGTGATTGCCAGATCACTGCCGCGTCGGCTTTATATGAAGCGAAGCTGTTTGCCAGAAAGTGAATCCCTGGCTGGCCTGAGTATCGTTCTGCGGTCGGAACCCGCAAACATAACAGAGCTGGACATGCTGCTGGGTCACTATGACGATGAGTACCACGCGGCAGTCGTTTCCATAGCGACCGCCTTGGCAACCAACAGTCACGTGACCCACGTGACGCTCCGATGGAGCGACGCCGATCTGTTGTCGCTCTTCCTCGCGGAGATGTTTGGTCGACGGTCGGCGGTCGTTGAGGTGACCTGCATCGACCAGTCGACGAGAGTAGTCGACGTCACGTCGACCACGGCCTTGAACAACCTGCGCAAGGCCGGCGACCGCATGACGTCGGTGTCCACCTTTCGTTTCGCCAACTGCCGCAACGCGGCGCTTGTGTCGGGACTGGTGCGCCACCTGCCGTTGACGCTGCGCGAGCTCCACCTACCCGGCAGCGTCGTCGACGTGGTCGGCGCGCGCGAACTCGCGCGCCACCTAGAGGCAACTTCAGAACTGCGCCTGCTGGACCTTGACGCCGCCGCGCTGCGCAGCGCCGATTTCATGAACGTCACCGGAGCCCTAAGACGGGCCAAGTCACTCACACACCTCGTTCTCAGTCGAACGTCGCTCGACGCCAGCTGCATAGCTGCACTCGCCGAGGCTCTGACACTGAACACGTCTCTCCGGCAACTCGACGTTCGTGGAGTCGACATGGACAGCGCCGGATACCAGACATCGTATGGCTCCCTCTGCCGGGACTGCAGTGAATCGGATGACAGGTTGCTTTCACCTCGACGCCTTCAGGTGCCGGTCAACTTCGGCGGGCATCGCGTAAAGGTGATTGGAAGCGACCGCAGTGAAACCGTCTGCTTCACGAAGCCTGTGGCTGACTATTTCTGGCTGTAATGGGCAGCTGGTTACATATTCTGACAATGCATGAATTTTATTAATAGTTATCTTTCGTTTTTAGCTTTAAGATTTAATACAGATGTCAATTACAATCAACATATATTCTATGTCATGCCCAAACCACACATTAAATTACATTGAAGAATAGTAAAAGTATTAGCCACAAAAAGTAACTAATACTGTGACGATAAAGCATGTTATTATTGTCTTCGAATAATACACACTTAAGGCGCTTGTACACTATTTTGTACGCTACTTTGTACACTACATGCAAAGACAACAAGTCTGACTATAGAAGATATGTGCAGACTATAGAAGATATGTGCATTTATTGCATATTATGTTTAACAGCCGTGTACAGTTCACACGATATGGTCTCCCTAGCTATAATCGTAGTTGTTGTGCATAACGTAATTGAAACTATATCATTTGTTTATTGAAATGTTAATGCCGATTCTGTTCACCGGTATGGGATTAAGAGAGAGTTTTGTGGGGAGGGAGAGAGATAGACAGATAGAGAGGGTCATTTGTCAGCGTTATTGTTCACAATTAAATATGACATATACATAAAGATACACGAGTTTAGCTGTATTTAAAAACTGATTGCACTTGTATGCGGTAATACGACATGTTAACACAAATTAATTATATACAATATCAAAATAGAAATTCCAATGAAAGCAAAATTGGATGTAATAAATCCCATTGGTTACGAAATAAGAACCAGGATAACTTACAAAGTCGGTAAGTTCAAAAAGGGCTTCTGAAAATGATATAATTGATTGCACAGAAAATAACAAACCAAAGTTTTTATTAGATATGGCCACATGAAAAATTAATTAGCAAAACAATTTGTGTTTATGCAATGCCAATGATCATGCGTACATTGAGAATGATCATACGTACATTGAGAATGATCATACGTACAGTGAGAATGATCATGTGTACAGTGAAAATGATCATGCGTACAGTGAGAATGATCATGCGTACAGTGAGAATGATCATGCGTACAGTGAGAATGATCATGTGTACAGTGAAAATGATCATGCGTACAGTGAGAATGATCATGCGTACATTGAAAATGATCATGCGTACAGTGAGAATGATCATGCGTACAGTGAGAATGGGGTTGAGTCGTATTTTAAGCCGGATTTTCACCTGGCAGACTCTAACGACACCTTTTACCGACTCCAACAAGGAATATCGACTCAACATAATTCCCGCGTTCGTCTGTCTATACACCTAGGGACGGATTAAAGGGTTCTAGCGCCCTGTGGCAAGTCGGCATTGCGAGGCCAACAAAGCACATAGTGAAGTGTTCCGGCTGTTCGGGTTTCTCGCGAGACGGGGGGGGGGGTCTCCATGAACAAGTACCCGGGCAAGCCATGCTCGCGAGCCAGCGACAGTGTTACCACTACCCCTGGCTTATATCTTACACACTGTACGGAAGTGTTACTGCTACCCCTGGCTTATATCTTACACACTGTACGGAAGTGTTACTGCTACCCCTGGCTTATATCTTACACACTGTACGGAAGTGTTACTGCTACCCCTGGCTTATATCTTACACACTGTACGGAAGTGTTACTGCTACCCCTGGCTTATATCTTACACACTGTACGGAAGTGTTACTGCTACCCCTGGCTTATATCTTACACACTGTACGGAAATGTTACTACTACCCCTGGCTTATATCTTACACACTGTACGGAAGTGTTACTGCTACCCCTGGCTTATATATTGCACACTGTACGGAAGTGTTACTGCTACCCCTGGCTTATATCTTACACACTGTACGGAAACTTCCTCGTTAAGCATAAATTATTAAATTCATCTCAACATGGATTCCTTAAAGCGAGGTCATGCTTAACAAATATGTTATGTTTTTTGGAAGAAATCACTAAGTGGATAGAACTGGAATCGCCAGTAGATATTATCCACTTAGATTTTCAGAAAACTTTTGACAAAGTGCCACATCAAAGATTACTACTTAAATTAAAAGCCCATGGTATCGGGGATAGCATAACTGACTGGATAGGACAATGGCTGACTGACAGAAGACAACGAGTTGTAGTAGATGGAGAACTTTCAAATTGGAAATCGGTTTTGAGTGGGGTACCTCAAGGATCAGTATTAGGACCTATATTATTCTTAATTTATATCAATGACTTGGACGACAGTATAACAAGTAACGTACTGAAATTTGCGGATGACACAAAACTGTTTAGAAAGGTTAATACTGATGGTGATAAACAACATTTACAAAACGATCTAGACAGATTAGTGAAATGGTCTGAGAAATGGCAGATGTTGTTCAATTTTGGGAAATGTAAATGCCTACATACAGGACATGGGAACTTTAATGTAAACTATAAAATGGGAGATACTGTTCTGGGTACTACTGTAAAAGAAAAGGACTTAGGAGTTACAATAAGCGCTGATATGAAAGTTTCAGAGCAGTGTGGTATTGCAGCTTCAAAGGGTAATCAAATTCTTGGATTGATTAGAAGAAACATAACATACAAGGGAAAAAAGTTAATTATACCTCTTTATAAAGCAATAGTTAGAACTCATTTAGAATACTGTATACAAGCATGGAGACCATATCGTAAGAAGGATGTAGATACTCTTGAACGCATACAAAGGAGAGCAACTAAAATGATTCCAGAACTGAGAGACCTTAGTTATGAAGAACGCCTGAAACAATGTGGTTTAACAACTCTAGAGACAAGGAGGTTAAGAGGAGATCAGATTGAAGTTTTTAAGATATTGAATGGGTATGAAAATATTGATAGAAATATGTTTTTCTCACTCAAGAAGGATAGCAGAACTAGAGGACATGAGGTCAAATTAGTAAAGGATCAATATAGATTGGACATCAGGAAGCACTCGTTCTCACAGAGGACAATAAATTAATGGAACAAATTGTCTACAGATTGTGTAACTGCTAGCAGCGTGAATATGTTTAAAAACAAGGTTGACACATATCTCAGGAGGGCGGGTTATAAGTAGATGAACATTGTTGGACTCTCGATAAGCCAATGGCTTCCTTGTCCACTTGCCATCTGGGCCTTTGGCTTGGATGGCAAATCTTGTTAAATCTTGTTAAAGTGTTACTGCTACCCCTGGCTTATATCTTACACACTGTGTGGAAGTGTTACTGCTAAAACTTAAACTCAAACTTAAAAAAAAAGCATTTCTAGGAAATTCCTACCATTACCCGTCCGACCAGTGAACACTGCCAATTAAAGTTAAATTCCCGTATGCCGGCCTCGTAAATTCCAGCGAGCAATCCCATTGGTCAACACAACAATTGATAAATCGGCGTTTCAACAGGTCGACCTGCCAGGGGTACTCATGTAGTCAGAAACCCTAGCGGCGAGGATGGGATAAGCTGCTCAACAGTTGGTACGACCTGGAGGAGTCACTGACCGACGAACTCGTGCCATCTGCATCTCCGATGTTCCAGCCGTGAAACAGGCGTGTTTCGCCACCAAACAGCCTGCTTGTCAAGCTGTGTCTGGCGCCACATTCCCAACTGTTGAAATCGTGCTGTGCCTCTATCTCTGTCTGAATGTACGTAACTGATGGTACGTAACTGATGGTACGTAACTGATGGTACGTAACTGATGGTACGTAACTGATGGTACGTAACTGCAGTGGAGGAGCGATCGTTTTTTGCAACTGAGAGGATGAACTTTTTGTTCATGTGAACCGAACGCGATATTTTTCGGAAACTTGACTTTTCGTCGATTATTGACAAATTTTCGCTAAGAAAATCGAGATCGAAAATCAGGGTTGTTGATCTGATTTATTCCACCTGTGCGTAGGACACTAGGCTTAGTATTAATCAAACAACGAAATAGAAATGAGGGACAATTCGGTATCTCGCCAATTGCACGTGAATGCCCAGCTAGAGCAGTGCTGTACGTAACCACCTGAAATCAACACATTTTTATGCGAGGCTGAAATATTAATTCATAATGTCAGTTAGTCCACCGACCATTATGAAAATATACCATGGTATTCCATAGTATACCATGGTATATAATGGTATTTACCATGGTTTACCTGTTTCAAAACACCATGCTATACCATGCCTTTACCATGGTATATTTTCATAAGGGAATTACTGGCGGTATTTCGCATTCGATGATTTCACGAGCTGAAGTATGACACGGAGTTATAATAACTGTCCAATAAATAACAACAAATCGATGTGTTAGTTTTAGCGCCTACTGGGACAAAGTTCAATACAGAGAGGATGTGCCTGCCCAAATGTAGTGCGTCAAATAAGTTCTATATATGTCTAGACACTTCAAATGAGACTCAAATACTTCCATTTACACTTTAGCCCATGTCTATTCCCAGACAGGTATTTTCTCTTGGGGAAATCGGATGGTCGGACCTGGCCTGATTTGAACCACATGACGTTACATAATACTGTCACATGTTTATATAATCATGACAGCACCGGTATCATCATTGCACATAAAATGTGCAACCGAAATAGCGCATAAGTCGCGCCTCTGGCTACAGTAGTGGGCCGAAATCACGAGTATTTTCCCGAGGTACGTGGGAGTATCCATATGTCTCCCCTGAAGTCATCCCCGACGAATTCCTGGCTGCCTGATTCAGACCGACATGAAGCACACACCAACTAGCCTCCCATCAACGTCTACGTATGTCTTCGTATGAGTTTTGTTCAGATTGTATACATTGATACTACAAATCATCCACTTTCTCATAGATTTCACAGGCATTGCGCGTCATATTATTGTTTGAGCGGCCGTTGCTTAGTGTAAACTAGTATTCTCGGCTGCGTTATTTGGCGTATTGAGCGGGTTAGTGTCACATGAACGAACCTGTTCTCGACGACTCGCGATCACACAGACGAACTGACTCGCGATCACACAGATGAACAGACTCGCGATCACACAGATGAACAGACTCGCGATCACACCGACGAACTGACTCGCAATCACACAGATGAACAGACTCGCGATCACACAGATGAACAGACTCGCGATCACACATATGAACAGACTCGCGATCACACAGATGAACTGACTCGCGATCACACAGATGAACTGACTCGCGATCACACATATGAACAGACTCGCGATCACACAGATGAACTAACTCGCGATCACACATATGAACAGACTCGCGATCACACAGATGAACTGACTCGCGATCACACAGATGAACATACTCGCGATCACATAGATGAACTGACTCGCATCATACAGATGAACTGATTCGCGATCACACAGACGAACTGACTCGCGATCACACAGATGAACTAACTCGCGATCACACAGACGAACTGACTCGCGATCACACAGATGAACTGACTTGCGATCAAACCGACGAACTGACTCGCGATCACACAGATGAACAGACTCGCGATCACATAGATGAACTGACTCGCATCATACAGATGAACAGATTCGCGATCACACAGACGAACTGACTCACGATCTCACAGATGAACTGACTCGCGATCACACCGACGAACTGACTCGCGATCACACAGATGAACAGACTTTCACAGGCATTGCGCGTCATATTATTGTTTGAGCGGCCGTTGCTTAGTGTAAACTAGTATTCTCGGCTGCGTTATTTGGCGTATTGAGCGGGTTAGTGTCACATGAACGAACCTGTTCTCGACGACTCGCGATCACACAGACGAACTGACTCGCGATCACACAGATGAACAGACTCGCGATCACACAGATGAACAGACTCGCGATCACACCGACGAACTGACTCGCAATCACACAGATGAACAGACTCGCGATCACACAGATGAACAGACTCGCGATCACACATATGAACAGACTCGCGATCACACAGATGAACTGACTCGCGATCACACAGATGAACTGACTCGCGATCACACATATGAACAGACTCGCGATCACACAGATGAACTGACTCGCGATCACACATATGAACAGACTCGCGATCACACAGATGAACTGACTCGCGATCACACAGATGAACATACTTGCGATCACATAGATGAACTGACTCGCATCATACAGATGAACTGATTCGCGATCACACAGACGAACTGACTCGCGATCACACAGATGAACTAACTCGCGATCACACAGACGAACTGACTCGCGATCACACAGATGAACTGACTTGCGATCAAACCGACGAACTGACTCGCGATCACACAGATGAACAGACTCGCGATCACATAGATGAACTGACTCGCATCATACAGATGAACAGATTCGCGATCACACAGACGAACTGACTCACGATCTCACAGATGAACTGACTCGCGATCACACCGACGAACTGACTCGCGATCACACAGATGAACAGACTCGCGATCACACAGATGAACTGACTCGCGATCACACCGAAGAACTGACTCGTGAGCACACAGACGAACTGACTCGCGATCACACAGATGAACTGACTCGCGATCACACCGACGAACTGACTCGCGATCACACAGATGAACAGACTCGCGATCACACAGATGAACTGACTCGCGTCATACAGATGAACTGATTCGCGATCACACAGACGAACTGACTCGCGATCACACATATGAACTGACTCACGATCACACAGACGAACTGACTCGCGATCACACAGACGAACTGACTCGCGATCACACAGACGAACTGACTCTCGATCACACAGATGAACTGACTCAACGGTGCATGTCTTGCTCCAAAACGAATAGATCAGAAGGGAAAGAAGAAGGAAGATATGAAGGAAATAAGGAAGGAAGGGAGGAATGCCGGAAGTAAGGAAGGAAGGGAGAAAGGAAGGAAGGAAGAAAATAAGAAAGGAATGATGTATTGATGTAAGGAATGAAGGAAGGAAGGGGGAGTGAGAGAGAGGGAGGGAGGGAGGGAGGGAGGGAGGAAGTAAGGAAGTAAGGAATGAATGAAGGGAGGGAGGGAGGGAGGAAGGGAGGAAAGGAGGGAAAGAGGAAGGAAAGAAGGAAAGATGGAAGGAAAGACTGATGGAAGAAAGGATGGACGGATGGGAGGGAGGAAGGAAAGAAGGGAGAAAAGAAGGAAGGAGTTTTAACGCTATAGCCGACGTTGCTACACACATTATTGGAAATACCGTTTCGCTTTGCTAAATCGCTGATGATAACACTTGGATTGTTGTTGCTTGGCTACGGTTGCCATGACATCGACATGAAGCTCGACAACCGTTCTCCACTCTGCGATCCTAACTAGTAATGTAATCAACAATTACGCTGCTTTGCGGACTTGATGATCAGTGTGCCTTTTCTATATCAACAAACGTATTATAAAGAACTGCATCGCAGCTTTTTGTTAATGTTGGCATTTAAATATACTGAACAGTGTTGTAATGGTATGAACAGTGTTGTAATGTTACGTTTCCGCCGGATTCACAGTCGATTTTCCTCAAATAAATGTCTATCTGCCCTGGATTGTGTTGAACACATGGACACCACACGACTGACCACAATCCATTATGTTTTGGACGAGACACCAAAAGTCGTGCATAGGTCCTGATGTCTTCGCCAGGGGTATTTATATAATTCCCACAGTGTCGTACGCTGATTCCCCACCCCGGGTCACTGATATGGAAGAAAATGTATAAATATGTTGCTACTTTCGCAAATTCGTTCCACACAGTGTCAGCAAAATAAAGTCACTATGCACAACCATTATCTATATAGTTTTGTTATGCCCCGCTATTAAAATTATACATACCACACAGCACGCACACACGCACGCACGCACGCACGCACGCACGCACGCACGCACGCACGCACACACACACATCCGCGTGCACACACGACGCACACACGCGCGCGCCTGCCTCCAACGCACGCACATTCTGGGATGCACGCCATCGCCCGAGGCGCCCGTTTTTTTTCAGCGCCCTGGTTCCCGGCGCGCCAGGAAGTCCGCGAGCCAGCTCTCCCGCTCTCCCGCGGTTGGCCGCTTACAGGTAATCGACACCGCTTTCTAAATATAGCACTGATTTCTTGGCCCGACGCGCTGCCCGGGTAGTTTTATATGCTGCTCTTGTGTGAATCGCTACAGCTCTGCCAGGTATGTCGTCGTTTCTCTCTCCTCTCTCACGCATATACCTAACAAATTGAACATTCACGCCCTGGATAAAACTCACATCCTTTTTCGCGTTGCAATGTGCCGGCGGCTCACGCCAAAACTATGCCGCACATATATTAATCTGGATAGCGGGGGCTTTGGCATTTCGCGCAGCCCACACGAACGGGGTGTACGCGCTAACCCGCGCCATTGCTTAATAATCACACCCGTTCCTAAATTCCTGCAGCTGCCGAAGAATCCCATAACGTCTAGGACTTGTGTTAAACCCACCACACCGCAGAATCTAGGCCTTTCCATATTCTTACCTCGGGATATATATTTAACCTTCACTGAGTAAATCACCTCCTTATAAACCACCATATAAACAAACGTAATATACAAAATTAGCGTACCAAATAAAAAAAATAACATTCAAAGAGCTCTTTCAAAATGTACCTCTCAATGTTATGACTATCATTGAACATGTCCGTTCAACGAGCTCCTTGTGTTCTAATGAAATGCTCGCTAGATGTGTGGTTTCATGATGTAGTTTCTATGGCGAATCGCCAGGAATTGCTTCTCAGACAAGGCACCTTCCTAGAAACGGTTTCGTGTAACACAATACGTGGGAGCTGTGGTGCTAGTTTTTGTTCGTACACTGTTGGAAAAATCTGTGATGTACAAGTTCTCATATAGGAAACCAGCTGCCTCAACAATGTTTGTGTGACTTGACAGGCAGCTGAACTGTTACGTGTGCTTCGCTTTATGTGTAGGGGAGACCGGGACTAGTTGTAACACGGGTAAGTTGTAACGGATGCACAACAGACAAAAGTACTAATGCACATTATTTCGTAAGGTAACAGTACGTTCATCAATAGTTTTAAGCATGTCACCTGTGACACCACATGGATTAGCTGGAAATGTAAAATAACGGCGCTGTTTTAAATAGAAAACGGTAATCTATTTGTTAAGGGTTTCATATGCTCTTTTTTCTTGGTAGTTTTTGTCATGAATATATGATCTAGCTGCTATATATACACCGTAAAGTATGTTTTAATGTAATCACAGTTGTTGTGAATGAGACGGTGCTGGAGCAAGTTGTAACATTTCCCAGAGTAAATTGTCACATAGCAGTATCATCCAAAAACTGTCACCCGAGGGGACAATGTGTTGAGAAAATGCCATCCATTGTGATTACACGTTTTGTAATTAACAAGATTATGTTCATTACAGTGTTAACACGGTATTCCAACAGGGGGTCTGTCCATTTCTTTTTACATGAGTATTTAGGTATGACCTATTAATTTTTATAAGACATTCATATATCTTAGGTATGTATTATAGCAATTCAAAACAATTAATTTGTATACTGATGTGTTGGGTTTTGCCGCAAAGGTAAACTATATATGTTACACCTTGCCCCTCTAGCTGTTACACCTTGCCCCTCTAGCTGTTACACCTTGCCCCTCTAGCTGTTATACCTTGCCCCTCTAGCTGTTACACCTTGCCCCTCTAGCTGTTACACCTTGCCCCTCTAGTTGTTACACCTTGCCCCTCTAGCTGTTACACCTTGCCCCTCTAGCTGTTACACCTTGCCCCTCTAGCTGTTACACCTTGCCCCTCTAGCTGTTACATCTTGCCCCGCTAGCTGTTACACCTTGCCCCTCTAGCTGTTACACCTTGCCCCTCTAGCTGTTACATCTTGCCCCTCTAGCTGTTATACCTTGCCTCTCTAGCTGTTACACCTTGCCCCTCTAGCTGTTACACCTTGCCCCTCTAGCTGTTACACCTTGCCCCTGTAGCTGTTACACCTTGCCCCTCTAGCTATTACACCTTGCCCCTCTAGCTATTACACCTTGCCCCTCTAGCTGTTACACCTTGCCCCTCTAGCTGTTACATCTTGCCCCTCTAGCTGTTACATCTTGCCCCGCTAGCTGTTACACCTTGCCCCTCTAGCTGTTACACCTTGCCCCTCTAGCTGTTACACCTTGCCCCTCTAGCTGTTACATCTTGCCCCGCTAGCTGTTATACCTTGCCCCTCTAGCTGTTACACCTTGCCCCTGTAGCTGTTACACCTTGCCCCTCTAGCTGTTACACCTTGCCCCTCTAGCTGTTACACCTTGCCCCTCTAGCTGTTACACCTTGCCCCGCTAGCTGTTACACCTTGCCCCTCTAGCTGTTACACCTTGCCCCGCTAACTGTTACACCTTGCCCCTCTAGCTGTTACACCTTGCCCCTTTAGCTGTTACACCTTGCCCCTCTAGCTGTTACACCTTGCCCCGCTAGCTGTTACATCTTGCCCCTCTAGCTGTTACACCTTGCCCCGATAGCTGTTACACCTTGCCCCTCTAGTTGTTACACCTTGCCCCTTTAGCTGTTACACCTTGCCCCGCTAGCTGTTACACCTTGCCCCGCTAACTGTTACACCTTGCCCCGCTAACTGTTACACCTTGCCCCTCTAGTTGTTACACCTTGCCCCTTTAGCTGTTACACCTTGCCCCGCTAGCTGTTACACCTTGCCCCGCTAGCTGTTACATCTTGCCCCTCTAGCTGTTACACCTTGCCCCGATAGCTGTTACACCTTACCCCGATAGCTGTTACACCTTGCCCCGCTAGCTGTTACACCTTGCCCCTTTAGCTGTTACACCTTGCCCCTTTAGCTGTTACACCTTGCCACGCTAGCTGTTACACCTTGCCCCGCTAGCTGTTACACCTTGCCACGCTAGCTGTTACACCTTGCCACGCTAGCTGTTACACCTTGCCACGCTAGCTGTTACACCTTGCCCCTCTAGCTGTTACACCTTGCCCCTCTAGCTGTTACACCTTGCCCCGCTAGCTGTTACACCTTGCCCCTCTAGCTGTTACACCTTGCCCCGCTAACTGTTACACCTTGTCCCTCTAGCTGTTACACCTTGCCCCTCTAGCTGTTACACCTTGCCCCTCTAGCTGTTACACCTTGCCCCTCTAGCTGTTACACCTTGCCCCGCTAACTGTTACACCTTGCCCCTCTAGCTGTTACACCTTGCCCCTTTAGCTGTTACACCTTGCCCCTCTAGCTGTTACACCTTGCCCCGCTAGCTGTTACAACTGTCTGCGGGAGACATTAAACAAGTTTCGATCGGGTAACAATTCGAACCGCATCGCTGAAATATGCTGTTTTTTGCTACACCTAGCCCCTGTCTCCCCTACTTCTGTCAATCGCTAGTGCAGCTGTGAAGTCTGCTCGTTTCATCGTAGAATCATATTTTATATGATTATAGTATAGGCTGTCTCTATTGAACTAACATAATGGCCGCCCAAATGTAGTTTAATGAATCACACGTTTTCAATATAATTTAACAGTTATCTGCTTATGAATTTCGACCTTGCAGTACAGCATGCCATTTGAATATAAGATGGCAGCGCACCAAAACAAAAGGGGTTAATCAGTTCATAATCGACAAGCAGTTCAAGTTGTAAATAGTTGTATAGGTGCTTTGGGGAGCTATGAAGGATAAGCAAGTTGAAACAGGTTGGTGTTTAGTTTACGGCGAAGTGTTGTTATATTTCCTACAGACTTAACACTAACATGGAGTGAGTTCCCAGAGTCGGTGCAGCAACTGAACAAGCTCTAGTTACGACATTTGTCTTAACACTGGGAACAAAAAGTAGATTATAATTAGATGATCGAAGCTGTCTGGGCTGTCTTGCAGGAGTGAGCAGTGAATGTAAATATGTTGGTTGCTTGGATGAAAGTGCTTGATATGTATTTGTACAGATCTTAAAAACAATGCTACATCGGACAGGGAGCCAATGCAATGATTTAAGAAGTGGTGCTGAGTGAGAGAAACGAGGAGACTGGGTAACTACCCTTGCCAAACAATTTTGCACACGTCGAAGTTTCAAGATGTCCGAGGGAGCATTATTATGATAAAGCGAATTACAGTAGTCAAGTCTACTGCTAACAAGAGCAGTTGCAATAGTTTTGGCGACAGCAAAATACATCTACCGGCGAATACGACGAAGGTCACGAATGTGATATAAACATTATATACGTTTCCGCTGTTCAGCGAAGTATTGACAGCTAAATGAGCTTGTTGGCTATCCTCGTCTGCCAACAGAATACGTTCCCGACTCTTGCGGTTCTCAAATCAACAACCTAAATAGCGGATACAAGCCATGTGGAATGTTGCCTGGATGAATCACGCCCAAGCCATAAAGAACTGCGATCCACGAGTATTCTCAAAATGGTCACGTTCGTAAAGCTGTTTGTGAACTGTGAATTCGCGGAATATTACACGTTAATATAAATAGTATTATTATTGTTATTATTAGTTTGTCTGATGTTCCACTGTGGGAATAAGCTAGTTTCTCATATTACAAACGTTCTCAATATAAACCGATGTTTTGCCAACATCTGCATTCCGAGCGATTTCAGACAGATGACAATTTATACGTTGTTGGCGGGTAAAAGTTAAAAGTAAAAGGTGTTGTCCTATATATAGCACTGTATCCAGTCCTTGGGTCTGCTTTACAATTCACTCCATGGCAGACCTGTTCACTTCGACTTCTCTGGGAATCATTCAGCCACGCTGCAATTACTGCGCGAAGACTATTCGGTCCGATATACATTTCTGTCTGTAACCAGATACTCATTCTCCGGCTGTCATTTCAAAACCAAATTTAGTGCAGTAGCCACTACTGTGGTTCAGAGTTACGCTAGTGCAAAACAAACAGCCTTCACGAGGCATACGGTAACATAAATATGTTGTCATCGGTTATATTAATAGCTCGGTGGCTTGGTTCTGTGCAATAACGCTGATAACCTCGGTAGTAGGGAACCACGTGGCACATTGAGGCGAAAACATGTCTACGGCTCGTGAAATTGCTGGTTGATGTGTCGTTATTTCTCGGTTTAGTGACCCATCAACATACTCCGTATTTTAAACAACAATAACCTAAATTCATTACATCCAACGTAACAGTGTTAAACTTGAGATCGTGTATTTCATAATAGACCATCGGTTCGGCCCAATGGATGTGGGAATATGGCCCAGAACATGTCGTCTGAGTGTGGCCCAGTGGATGTTGTGTGAATATGTCCCAGTAGATATCGTCTGACTGTGGCCCAGTGGGTATTGTCTGACTGTGGCCCAGTGGGGTGTTGTCTGACTTTGGGCCAGTGGATGTTTTGTGAATATGGCTCAATAGATATCGTCTCACTGTGGCCCAGTGGATGTTGTCTCACTGTGGCCCAGTGCATGTTGTCTCACTGTGGCCCAGTGCATGTTGTCTCACTGTGGCCCAGTGGATGTTGTCTCAGTGTGGCCCAGTGGATGTTGTCTCACTGAGATCCAGTGGATGTTGTCTCACTGTGGTCCAGTGGGTGTTGTCTCACTGTGGTCCAGTGTATGATCTCCAACAACGGCCCAGTGGGTGTTGCCTAACTGTGGCCCAGTGGACGTTGTCTGGCTGTGGCCCAGTGGATGTTGTCTCACTGTGGCCCAGTGGATGTTGTCTCACTGTGGTCCAGTGTATGATCTCCAACAGCGGCCCAAGGGATGTTGCCTAACTGTGGCCCAGTGGAAGTTGTCTCACTGTGGCCCAGTGGAAGTTGTCTCACTGTGGCCCCGTAGATATTGTCTCACGGTGGCCCCGTAGATATTGTCTCACGGTGGCCCAGTGGATATTATATGTGGTCTAGTGGCTGTTACCTCATCGAAACGCCATTGTGTCACTGTGGCCCAGTAAAGATCTTTCTGTGGCCAAATACATGCTTTCACAGTTGGTGTTTGTTGTATTGTAGCTCGTTGTAAGAAACCATGTTTCTTTGATCAAATTACACACGCAGCACGAGCCGTTATATTGCCTTAATACCACGTCTTATTCTAAGGTGAAAGCGAACCGATCCTTTGGTGCAGGGTAACTATAACAACAAAATACCACCTAATAGTGTGTATTACGTAATAACTGTAAATAAAGATAAATGTCAATGTTACGTCGCCATCGCGTCCAATTATGCCAATACACTAACAAATACATAATTGAACAGAGGACCAGTTTTAGCTAACTTCACTGTAAAAAAAAACTACAAACGAGGTATTACTGTGCCCCACGCCACACTTTGCCCAATGTGTCCTTGTTTTATATTCCGGAACATTTTAGCTACTGTGTCATTTACACAGTGTATTTGTCGGAAACATAATCAAGATGCAGGTTGATTTCTGCCGTTACTACTTCATGTCCATTTAAATCACTGAAATCGACTAGCTTAATTTTAGTGTCTACATAATTGTGGCCTGACCCCTCATCCAGATATCGCGCCAGTAAGGCTGGTTTCGGAGACGTAGTCAGCGGACGGCATCGTTGCGTCAGAGAGCCTGATCACCGGATGGCCTGCTGGCGTAGGTGTGTCGGAGTTGACCTCTGCGGTATGGGGGCTACTGAGGCTGAAACATCATCATACGGAACATCTGGACGTGGGCTGCCAAATAGCTGTGCGGCAGCCAGACGCGCGCGGGTTATGTTACAGCCGAGCGTCCGACAAATGCCGCGGATGTGTTGGCCTCACGCCGGGGTAGTGAACGTTCGCGGGCGGCGTAAACGCGCACGCATATACATCCACGCACGCCGTGCTCATACGGACGTACGCTTAACGAGAAGCAGGCAACTGCTGTAACCAGTTTTCTCTTTTTCTTTCTCTGTCTGTCTTTCTGTCTGTCTCGCTCTGTCTTTTCTCTCTTTTCTCTCACTCTCTCTCTATCTCTCTCTCTCTCTCTCTCTCTCTCTCTCTCTCTCTCTCTCTCTCTCTCTCTCTCGCTCTCTCTCTCTCTCTCTCTCTCTCGCTCTCTCTCTCTCTCTCTCTCTCTCTCTCTCTCTCGCTCTCTCTCTCTCTCTCTCTCTCTCTCTCTCTCTCGCACTCTCTCTCTCTCGCTCTCTCTCTCTCTCTGCCTGCTTGCATGCACGTCTGTCTGTCTGTCTGTCTGTCTCTATCTCTCTCTCTCTCTCCTTCCCTCCCTCCTCTTCCCGCCCTTCTCTCTCCCTCCTCTCCCCCGTCTATCTGTCTCTGTCTCTGTCTGTCTGTCTGTCTGTCTGTCTGTCTCTGTCCCTCTCTCTATCTCTCTCTCTCTCTCTTTCTCTCTCTATCTCTCTCTCTCTCTCTCTCTTCGTGTAACTGTATTGATGTATTATTTACCTTTTTCTTGAAAATGTTTTCTTTTAAGTTGAAAATGTTAATAACGGCGTTGCCACATTGACTGATGCATTTTTAAATTCCATTTGAACTTTGAAAGCATTTATTTATTTACGGTTTCGTTCAAGTGATCCCTTTACGTGGTGATGGTTGGATCGATATTGAGCCCCCCCCTCCCCCCACTACCATACTGCGCATCCTGAACTAATTATCTCCTTCCGAGTATGGCCTCATCTATGGCACTGGCTACACGTCAGTCAAGCTGCGGCTGAGAGGTCGAGAGCTGGGGTTTCGATGCAGACCTGTAACATTTGGTACATCGCTTGATGACATCTCGGCGGGATGGAATTTATCGGTAGGTTAGAACTATCAATGTTACGTTAACCGAGTTGTCTACATATCTTCTTAATTTCACCAATTTCACCATTTTCCTTTACGGGAGCAATTCAAATCAAACAGATAACGATTAAGGTATAGCTTTAAAACGCGGTTCATTAAAACACCTTTAAATAAATATGTTAGAGTAGATGACGATCGCGATGATATATCTGTGACTTAATCCTTGTCGTTGTAGTTGTTATGGTGTTCTTAGTTGTTATGGTGTTATTAGTTGTTATGGTGTTATTAGTTGTTATGGTGTTATTAGTTGTTATGGTGTTCTTAGTTGTTATGGTGTTATTAGTTGTTATGGTGTTCTTAGCTGTATGTTGGTCTATAGCGGCAGAACTACAGTCTTTTCTTCTACCTCTGACTCTACACCCCGGTACCACTTTCGAGCCTAAATCTACCGCCAAAGCAACATTTTTTAAACACATTTTGAATCAAGTTATACCACCAAATCACAATTTCACGTAGACAATGCACCCGAAAATGCACAAGAATGAAGTTAATGTACTGGTAATCATGAACTAAATAGCCTAAAGTATTTACGCCGGTAAGCAACATCCTTACCACATTTGTTCTGAGCCAATGCGTTCATCCTATCATTCCACATCATTTGTTCTGAGCCAATGCGTTCATCCTATCATTCCACATCATTCGGTATAAAACGGGCTTTTATTTTCTTTTGAAATATTTTTTTTAGCATTTTTGTTGTCCAAATAGCCTACGTTACATCAACGTCTCCTGCAGTGAGCGTCAGCGTATTCTGTCATCGCCCACTCCGGATACGATCCTCGGCGCTATTTGGGCCGTAAAAAAGCGCAAACACATAATATTTAAAAATAATGTTTGCCTTTTTGGATGATGAAATGAATGCATTGGCATACAAGAATAATGAGGTAAGGATGTTGCTTAGCGGCGTTAATATTTTAGGCCAATCTAGCTGTGATTACCAATATATTGTTTTATTTAAATATTTTGCCGAGAGGAACCCCCTTCTACATACGCCCCCTCGCGACTGCGGCGCCAGATCTTCATCTACCGTCCTCACGACATGAAAAGCGATATATATGCCGCCTTTTTGCACCGTTAACTGGCACCTCTGTTGATGCGTCATCTAGTGTTTGAATAAGGAACAACTCTTACGTGGTGTCCCTGTACCTGTACCAACACACTCACTGGAAACTACGTGCTTAGAGTCTCATAAATTCTGTATTCCAGGCATTCCTCAATGGACCTTACGCCATATTTGGCCGCAGACTGTAGGTAGTTGTTTTTATTGGCCATTTCGACGACGATGCTCCAGAGAAAGTTACGTAAGCAGATACTTAAGAGACGGCGCAAAGGCACAAACCACGCCAGTTCCGACCAGCAAACCGACTAAGTATCGGTCCAGGATTAAGCAGGATTCTCTACTCAAAATGGTGGATACAGGTCCCCAAACGGGTGCGTTGCTTTTTGTACATAGTATTGCGAAACAGAGTGAGGGAAAGTAATTAGGGAAAGTAGTACGAGAATGTGAGCAAAGTCGGATTCATTGTGTCTCGCGAAAGTTCTCTTCAAACTGAGGAACTGACTGTTATCAGCGATCTTCAGCAGCTGCAGAAAAAAATATTTCTATTTAGATATGGACCGTGTGGATGAAAACGACAAAATGGTGTACATCATAGATGTGATATGATTTTTTATGGCGTACGGGTGTGTAAAAACATAACCCGACAGTTGGAGCAAGTTTGCTCCACTGGTAAATGGGACTCAGTGTAGCTGTCAATTGTCTGTTACGAGGTAAGTACATGGAATACGCATGATAATCGCAAGACTGCGCGATCACAGACCGCATCTGCTTGCTACACAGGTAAACTCAAACCTCAGTAATACGACCACTTGTGAGAGTAGTCAAGAGGGTTTCAATTCTGAAGTTCCATTGTCTGGTTTTGATTCCGGAGCGCAAATATTGTTTTCAATATTTTGGGGACTGGAACCAAATGGTCGCAATTCCGAGGTGGTGGGCGTAATACCGGGTGGGCGTAATATCGGGCGGTTGTTAGCCAGGGTTCCAGTGTATTAAAAAGAAACAACATTTGCTACAAGGTTTTTATAATTTTTATCATTTGTTGATTTCACTTCACAATAGTACACAAATGCTAATTTGATGTTAATGAGCTACACCACTTTACATGTTGTATTGTATTGTATTGTATTGTATTGTATTGTATTGTATTGTATTGTATTGTATTGTATTGTATTGTATTGTACTTCATTCAGTCCCAATATGTCCGATGACCCAGTAACAGGTTTTCTACAAAGCTCTATAGTCATTGGAGCACAATGATAACTGCGACTAGTTTGCTATGATTGTTTCTTTTGAACGAAACATATGCACTCACACACGCAAATCTCCACTCTCACGCACAGACACGGTAAATAAGGGTTAAACATGGGCGACTTTCATTCGGGCGAAACCCAGTAAGGGTTAAACAATAAGGGTTAAACAATAAAGGTTAAACAATAAGGGTTAAACAATAAGGGTAAACATGGGCGACTTTCCTTCGGGCGAAACCCAGTAAGGGTTAAACAATAAGGGTTAAACAATAAGGGTTAAACAATAAGGGTTAAACAATAAGGGTTAAACAATAAGGGTTAAACAATAAGGGTAAACATGGGCGACTTTCCTTCGGGCGAAACCCAGTAAGGGTTAAACAATAAGGGTAAACATGGGCGACTTTCATTCGGGCGAAACCCAGTAAGATGCATCTCGAATAGAGCGAATTTTTATTTGCTTTGCTCTGAAGACATATTAAATGAGACAAAATGTAGGTTTTAGTCAACTTGTTCCAGGGCAGAGGTTTCGGCTCATACACCGCAACGGCTAGCATTAGATGGGTAGTTGTGTCCATTCCAAATTTGTCGGACTCGCAATTAATAAAACGTGGAACATTCACTCACCTACTCAATCAACAGCCCGCCCGCTTCTATCTGCTACACGGAATGCGTACTTGTGATAGGAACATGTCTCCACGTCAACACTTAACACGTATTTGTTTCAGTTTTTTTTCATTCAATCATATCCTCTTCCGAGGAAGTTAACAGAATTGATTGAACCGCTTCATAGACACTTTTGCAGTGGCTCGTGAGAGATGGAGTCCACGGCAGCTTACACATTTACCCCCTGTGTGGGATATTTTACTTCACACGCAGACACAACGTAGAAAGAACAAACGGTTTTTAGTGTGTGTTTCGGAAGACAGAGGCAAAGTGAGGTGAACGAAATTAGTCCAAGTTTCGAAACTTGTGGACTTGAGCACTTCCACTATTTGAGTGGAATCGTGTATATATCAAATACTTGTCGTAATTACAGTATTGTCTCGGTACACGTACACGCACACGCACACGCACACGCACACGCACACGCACACGCACACGCACACGCACACGCACACGCACACGCACACGCACACGCACACGCACACGCACACGCACACGCACACGCACACGCACACGCACACGCACACGCACACGCACACGCACACGCACACGTAGTGCACTCTCCTCAAAACAAAACCTGTTTTCAATGTTCGAACATTTCGCAAAGTTCTAAAACACATTTCGTCTTAACTTATTTCGAATAAGAACCAAGTAACTTGTGAACGAATAAGCCTGGAATACGAACGAATGAACAGGCAGATGTTGTGAACAAACGATCGTGTGGACTAGTACACGTCAGAAGTGGAGAAATGTATGTTTGAACAGATAAGCCCGTGAAAGAAAATGCTTTCGCATTACAGTGGA
>OY759274.1:22193456-22218456 GCA_963662155.1 Lamellibrachia columna
ACGGTGTCGCCCTCTGCCGGTAAGTGTTGTCAATTGTGCAGCAACAGCAGCAGCAGCAGATGCAACAGCATCAGCAACACCAACAGCAGCAGCACAATGTTTTGTTATTATTCATTGAATTTATGATAATTACGATGATGGCGATGATGGCGATGATGATGAAAATGATGATGACGATCTCGATGATTACGATGATGATGATGAAAATGTTGATAATGATAACAACGATTATTATTATGATGAGGATGAGGATGACGACTCCGGTGACGAAGATGACGATTATGATTATGGAGACGACGACGACGATGATGACGGTGACTAAAGACAAACCGGCAAACCGTTATTGGACGTGTTAAATTGTTTCATTTGCATGCATCTGCCCAATGAACTCTGATCTTGACGTGTTCTACGACTGTCGTGTGTAATTGGCACCTCTCTCCTGCTCTGTTCGGCGACAGTCTGATCAACATACTGCGACAGGCGGTCGGCAAGTCGGCCGTCAAGTTTAGCAAGAACGCCGCCACGCCGTTCGTCGCTATGGAGAACATCGAGTCGTTCAACCGCGCCGCGCAAGACTACGGGCTGCCGGAAACCGACCTCTTCCAGAGCGTCGATCTGTATGAGGGACACCGCGGGCCGCTGCTCAACATCATCAACTGCATAAACAGACTCGGAACAGTTGTGAGTGACGCTCTCTCGTTAACCTAGGATATGTTCTGTTTGCAGAGAACGCTAATTAACACCACTGCACGCATAATTGTTTTCTACGAGACGTTAGGTGGCGTTCACTTCACGGCTGATGGTTATTTCAGCTGTTCTAATCAAAGAGATCGTTTTAACGTAGCCACTTCCGGGTATAAAAGGTAACTGGTAAAACAAGGACACTTTTGTTTTGCATTGTTGTGGTAACTGCCCCGGCTTCTAAAATTTCGCGTTCGAAGAAGTTATATAACGACTGGTTAAAAAAACAATTATACATGGAGGGGTGTTTATTTGCCTATCCTATCTCTCTAGCGGAGATAAATTGTCGTTCCAGTTATACCGCATTAATCGCATCATCTATGAAACCTTGGCCGTTGGGCATCTAGACATGTACCACGATATAACGTTCCCACAAAACCATCAATGCAAATTATGTCAGGGACACTAGTAGCTTAGGCGTGGGTTAATAAGAAGGACTGGGAAAAATTAATGGGCATAAGATGTATCAGTCATTGTGCCTACCAACCGAGTAGCTTTATATAGTGTATAATTTATGTCAACAATATTACCTTGTTTATAATATGCACAAGATGTATCAGTCGTTGTGCCTACCAACCGAGTAGCTTTAAAAGTGTCTGGACATACACAAATATGTGTGACATAAAGCGGAAATAACCCTGTATTGGAAGTTGTAGCAAAATAGAGGTAAACAACAATTATTTGTTTCAGGCAAACGACAAAGGATTTTCGCCGCGCTACAATCCGCCGGAACCACCTAAGAACTGCTACTAAATCTGACGCGTGCGCGGCGATAAGTAGTCCCTGCGTTGTATCGTGGTTGAACACGAGTTGAACATTTTGATATTCGCTGACGGACTGGTTGGGCAGAGCGCATCCTAGAGGATAGCATGTGTTTTTTGTTACTACATTAGAGTTTCTTGTACGTTTGTTCTGTTGTTGAGTCTCTTAAAAACATTACTTCTCCGTAATGGCTTAGCAATTTGCAGTAGAATGAAATATCCATATTACAATAGGATGGATAGGTATAAAAACGGTAATACAATATACCCTTCCCATTGTACCACCACGCTACCTGGTGGATTATAATGGAAAGCAAAGATTCTGGAAAGAGAATCACATGCGTATACATTAAACAGCGGGATGTTCTCGGAGTTACCCGATTCTATGAGTTCCATTATAATCCACCAGGTAGCGTGGTTGTAATGGGAGGGGTCTATTGTTCTCATTAGCCAGCTTCGGCACTAACAATAATGTTATCGTCTATGTATTTATGCGAAGCGATCCGACGAACTAAATGTGTTATTTATGTTTACTAAGTGAAACACTTTGCACATGTTCCTACTTAAATTAGTGATATGTTAACTGTCTAATGTGCAGTAGAGTTGGAACTTCATCAAAAAATCTATATTAGTAAATATTCACATACGTGAACACACATGACTTGTTGGGTTACAAATGCATTTATTATCTTTCAGGTTTGATACGGTTTCTTGTTTGAGTTATGTTACGTGTGGTATCCGTGCTGATTGTATGAACATAATCACCTTGCATCACGTTATCAAGTAGCAAGTGGTTAAAATGGAGAAAGCTTGGTATGATGCAATTGGTCTGACACCATAATCACATGTAATGACACTCCAAGATCAAAAACTTCTCCTACCCCTGGGGTGTGAGACGACAGACGATGGGTTCTTGAGTGTTGTAGCGCAACGGTTAGAGTGTCGGCCTCTCTATCGAGAGAACCCGGGTTCGAATCCTTTGCTGCCGTTTCGAAGCTTTGCCAATTTCGTTCATCCCACTTTGCCTCAGTTCACTCAGCTGTATAAATGAGCACATGGCTACAAGAGGAACTATATACGAATGAATAGTTTCCGGGCAACAATTACAGCGTGAGTAAATGCTTCCCCGAGATGGCGTTGGAAAGAACTGAATACATATGTCATGGGGTGAAGTGTAACGCGTTTTTAACAGTCACAAGGGCTGGATACCGTGCTACAAAAGAACGTACCTTTGCCCTTTACCTTTGGGGTGCATATACGAACCAAGATGGCCAACAAGGCAGCTTCCATCAACAAACTGAAAATCATATGACACAATCAACGGAAAGTAAGACCTTTAACTGAAACGACATCACAGTGCTGATATATTGATCGGAAAGCTGGGTGTGCGCTTGAACAACAACAAACAAACCCAGCTCCTTTGGGAACAAAAGACTCAGAAAAACAAGTAGAATCTATTGAAAAAAAACACAATAACAGAATAAGAGAATATTATCAACAGGGGAATAGTTCGACAACGTACAGAAAGACGATTAAGATGTAGCATGTTTTGATCGCTAGACGGCGGGCGTGTATAAACGCAATGCATCCCGAGACCGATTGCTGACTGAAGTAAACACGTAATTTTGTACATTAAATGAATCTGGACAATGTTGTATCCACGACAACAACAAGAACGCAAATAGTTAAAGTTGCTGTTTCAGCACAGAATACATCGTACAAACAAAACAGCTTATAACTATTCAACAGAAATCACAACTACAACACCAGAACGCAAGTGTCGGCTGATCTGACGTTTGAATCAATTCGAACGTGATTGAGCACGCGTTGGCGTAGATACGTGATTGTTTCAGCGCACGGCAAAAGATTCTGGCGAATTACGTGGTGTGCTTCCGTTGACAATGTCACCTTTATATTAGTGTTATATTGTGCACCAGGGGGCGCCACATGTTAGTGTTACATTATGCACCAGAGGCGCCACGAGGTTATTTCGGGTAGGCACAGTTGGGTGATATGTTGAGAATAATATCAGAAAGACTACACAATGCAGCATTTCATATGGAAAACAAATTATGAACGTACCCTTGCCTGTGATACCCTGAACAACTAGACAAGATGGCTGTCGTGGTCTTGGATAGAGGAAGGTGGCGGGCGATGGTTTCTTCCCTGTGAAAGAAAGACGAAAAAGAAGACGACGACGAAGACGAAGAATGGCTGCATCGGCGAAGATTACCTGTGGATATGTTACAATAAGCCAAAGATACGTTGTGATCACAAAAAACGACGCCTGCACAAATATATAGGTGACTTCACGATCCAATTCACTGGAGATATTAGCGTTGATTATCAAAGCTCTTATATGCGGCGCTACAGCCTATTGCCCTAAGTGCAGGCTAGAGACAATATCGCCCTCCCGTTGTTACAATATCGCCCTCCCGTTGTTACAATATCGCCCTCCCGTTGTTACAAGATAATGTCTGCCCGGAATTTCCATAGCCAGTCAATTAGGCTCTAGTGCTAACTCACCAAATTGTAGGATTTGTTGTTTGCGTAAGAGGCTATCGAATAAATGTTAAACGCCGATTACTTTGACGTAACTCACACAATAATGTAAGATGGACATTATATATATATCATCATAGAGAAAAAAAATCTGATTTTTTTTATATGGTACAGTTTTATTTTTATCAAAAGCAGCCACTATATTGTTGGCTTAAATATATTATCAGACTTGCCAAGTTAAATTTGCCAAAAAGGAAATATATGCGAATAAAATACAGGTAGAAATCATCTACCGGCCGGACGATCGGTAGATCATATTAAAAACCAGTAGTCTGACGGACGCGGTAGAGATGGCGAGTTTGTTTGTTATCGTAAAGACATGTATATGATTCAATCAATTTCATCGTAAATAAATTGGCGAGATATGATCGAGTTAATTCAGTGGTGCCATCTGAAGGTAACCGTGAAACTATTCGTTCTATGCCAGACTCCGTTCGCGGTGTTCACGGAAGTGCTAAAGTCAAACAAGTGACACTGGTAGTTACCATGTGATGCCGTTATTGCTTCAGTTGACGAAATATGTTTGCCAGAACTATGTGCATGTGATACGACATATTACAATAATCATAATAATGCATGTCCGATGCCAATACGAGACGTCGAATTTGGTGCAGCCTAAAATATAGTACGTTCACACTCGCTAGATGGCAGTAGTCGACGAGAGAATACATTTCTCGTCTCCGGCGTTTTATTAATAAATTCCGATATCTTTTGAAATGCAGTGGGTGTGGGAATACTATTTTGTTCTGGCTATGTTGAAAACAAACAAATGTCGGAATTATATGTTTTAGTATTATACTGTATATTGTGAGCATTAACGATGTTTAGCAAGGATCCAGTGATCCACTACACCCACGTTAACATTTGTCTGTTTGTAAGGAAACAAAACTGAACCATCAAATATACAGCTGTACATAAACACAAAAAACTACACACACTCACATACAAATACACACACACAGCACTGCACGCAAACACACACAACACTGCACGCAAACACACACACACACACACACACACACACACACACACACACACACACACACACACACAGCACTGCACGCAAACACACACACAGCACTGCTCGCAAACACACACACACACACACACACAGCACTGCACGCAAACACACAATATATTTATTTCGCATATTTGCAAATATTCGACCGACAGACAGTCGTGCAGGAAGATGTTCGCCTCTTTCTAGATTAAATCGCCTCCTTGTAGCCTCTGGTCTACCAATTGGCGATGAAAACAAATCACTCATAAATTTACTCATCACGCGCATCCATAACTATCCTAGGGACTCGTTATGGGTAATGGCGGACGGATCGTAAATGTGGCCTGCTGTTCAACACTCAATTCGCCCACTGTGTCCATCGGATTCGGTTTTAAAGTTAACGTTTTCTTTACTCATTCATTAGACCTTTCATTCGATGGCAACTGACACAGATTTCTAAATCATTCACCGGGCTGGGCTGAAATTGAGGGGTAGCTGCTTTTGGTGTGTTTTTCTGAAAGCTACGTGATTTTGTCGAATCACGCATAGTATTTTTGTTAATGGAGCATCAATGTGTTGTGAAATGTTGAAGAAAATCAAATCGTAGGACACAGTTTGCAGGAATCCTAAGAAACGCTATAATGGCAGCCGATTTGAAAATCAAATGTGGTTTCACTCATTTTGCTACATGGACTGGAATAAGCTAGTTATAGTAAGTAGTAAATATTTGCCTTGATTTTTCTTAGTACATCGACAATTGGTAGATGAGATGCCACTGGTGCACGGAGGCGAAGGAACACAGAAAGATGAGATGCCACTGGTGCACGGAGGCGAAGGAACACAGAAAGATGAGATGCCACTGGTGCACGGAGGCGAAGGAACACAGAAAGATGAGATGCCACTGGTGCACGGAGGCGAAGGAACACAGAAAGATGAGATGCCACTGGTGCACGGAGGCGAAGGAACACAGAAAGATGAGATGCCACTGGTGCACGGAGGCGAAGGAACACAGAAAGATGATATGCCACTGGTGCACGGAGGCGAAGGAACACAGAAAGATGAGATGCCACTGGTGCACGGAGGCGAAGGAACACAGAAAGATGAGATGCCACTGGTGCACGGAGGCGAAGGAACACAGAAAGAGGCGTGTGGACATCGACGCCTGGGAAGAGAACAGTTAGTGTCGTAATATATAGATGTAAACAAACCGTAAGTAGGCCCTGTGTTCAAGGCTGTGCACGATACAGTGTTTGTATTGCTAATTTAGACATGTGCGATTACAAATGCGATAGAGTGTACTGTCCGTGTCAATTCACTTATTCCGGTAATGGTAACATGATGGTGTGACAGCAACTCTGCTATATACTGTAATATTCCGCATTAACAGGGTTTAGATTCGGCATGCAAGCAGACATGCATACTGAAAACTGGGCTGTCCATTTATTTAAAGACCAGAACAAAATTGTATCCTCGGTGATAAAGCAATGGACCGATATAGTAAACATTTCTCAAGAAAGTTCGTTTTCACGTTGAAATTGTTATGTTGATATATCCAAACTGATTTTTACCTTTGTAGACATTTTCGTCATCTTCTCAAGGCGACTTCATCAGTACTAATGTTGGATAACGTTAGATGACGTGAGGAAGTTCGTAATTGCCCTCGTCTCTGTTGATCGCTGCATTGGTCTAACGTATCCATATGGCCTCTTTCACGAGTCTTCTCCTCCTGTATGACTCTACCACAACTACAACAAGGAAGCCGACCTGAAATGATCACAGTTAAAAAGGTGGGTGATCAATATGTCGTAATACAAATTATCAGACGATCAGAACACGGGGGCTGAATTACTTAATAACACTGGACAAAATACCTATTCGAAGAACTCTCGTAGTAGCGCAGAACAAGCGACATTGAGCTTACCGCAAAATAGACAAATTTCGAGCAGACATTGCAGGTATTCTAATGTCATCGTGGGTCTCGAGATCGAATCTACCTGCACGGGGAAAAAAGCGCTGAAGGAGTTGCAGAAGGAGAAGTCCATCATCATACTCCCTGTTGGGAAAAGCAACAGTCATTATGGAGACGGACGAATATCAAGAGAAAATTACTAAACTGACAAGTAACAAAGCAACATATGAAAAACTGAAGAAGACTCCAACCAGGAAGTTTGAGGCAGAAGTAATCAGAATGCTAAACACACTGGAGAAGGAGGGAAAGATCACAAAAGACCAATATTGGTACTTATGCCCAACTCTAGACAAAGTACTACGGATGTGTGGCTCCCCGAAGATCCACAAAGAGGGTGTCCCACTCAGGCCTATTGTGGAGTACACACAGACAATAGCATACAGAGTGTCCAGAGACTTGGCTGACATAATACATCTACTAGTGGGAAAAACACAACACCACACGGAGGATTCACAAGAACTGGTGAAAGAAATGACCTGACTAAAAGTGAAAGAGGGAGAATCGTTCGTGTCAAATGATGTTGTGTCACAGTTCACGAAAACACCTGTTAAGGAAACATATGAAGTGATCAGAGAGAGACTAGAGAACGATAAGACACTCAAAAAGAGAACCAACCTCAAAGTAGACAACATCATAGAGTTGTTGAACAACATCATAGAGTTGTTGAACAACATCATAGAGTTGTTGAACAACATCATAGAGTTGTTGAAAAAATGGTGGTAGTTACTGAGTGGCCTTACGCACCAACAAAGGTGTGAAAAATGGTGGTAGTTACTGAGTGGCCTTATGCACGAACTAGGGTGTGAAAAATGGTGGAAGTTACTGAGCGGCCTTATGCACCAACTAGAGTGTGAAAAATGGTGGAAGTTACTGAGTGGTCTTACGCACCAACTAGGGTGTGAGAAATGGTGGAAGTTACTGAGTGGCCTTATGCACCAACAAGGGTGTGAAAAATGGTGATAGTTACTGAGTGGCCTTATGCACCAACTAGAGTGTAAAAAATTATGGAAGTTACTGAGTGGCCGTATGCAAGAACTAGGGTGTGAAAAATGGTGGTAGTTACTGAGTGGCTTTATGCACCAACTAGAGTGTAAAAAATGGTGGAAGTTACTGAGTGGCCTTATGCACCAACTAGGGTGTGAAAAAAGGTGGTAGTTACTGAGTGGCCGTATGCACCAACTAGGGTGTGAAAAACGGTGGTAGTTACTGAGTGGCCTTATGCACCAACTAGAGTGTGAAAAATGGTGGAAGTTACTCAGTGGCCTTATGCACCAACTAGGGTGTGAAAAATGGTGGAAATTACTGAGTGGCCTTATGCACCAACTAGGGTGTGAAAAATGGTGGAAGTTACTGAGCGGCCTTATGCAACAACTAGAGTGTGAAAAATGGTGGAAGTTACTGAGTGGCCGTATGCAAGAAATAGGGTGTGAAAAATGGTGGTAGTTACTGAATGGCCTTATGCACCAACTAGGGTGTGAAAAATGGTGGTAGTTACTGAGTGGCCGTATGCACCAACTAGAGTGTAAAAAATGGTGGAAGTTACTGAGTGGCCGTATGCACGAACTAGGGTGTGAAAAATGGTGGAAGTTACTGAGTGGCCTTATGCACCAACTAGGGTGTGAAACATGGTGGAAGTTACTGAATGGTCTTACGCACCAACTAGGGTGTGAAAATGGTGGAAGTTACTGAGCGGCCTTATGCACCAACTGGGATGTGAAAAATGGTGGAAGTTACTGAATGGCCTTATGCATCAACTAGGATGTGAAAAATGGTGGACTCTATATACATATATATATATATATATATATATATATATATATATATATATATATATATATATATATAAGTTACTGAATGGCCTTATGCATCAACTAGGATGTGAAAAATGGTGGACTCTATATACATATATATATATATATATATATATATATATATATATATATATATATATATATATATATATATATATATATATATATATATATATATATATATATATATATATATAATATATATATATATATATATATATAATAATAATAATACATATATATATATATATATATATATATATATATATATATATATATATATATATATATATATATATATATATATGTATATAGAGTCCGATGATCTAACGGGTATGATCTAACGGGTATTATCTAACGGTTATGATCTAACGAGTACGCAACTACCGCGTCCGACTAGAAAAGGTTGCTCGAATGTTTTGACAGAAACACAAACCTTTTATCTATTGATGAGACATCGGACATTTTGCATCACACAACTAGTGCAGTTTTTCGGGTCAAACACCTTACTCCGTTGATTGCATCTGACAGCAGACATACACCCACACAGACATACACCCACACAGACATGCTACTGGCATTCGCGCAGTCGGTAATGTCGATGTTTTCTCAGTGGAATTGCCGTCAAGTGAAAGCAATCAAGTATAACCGTTCTACATGGCTGTGGTTGTGAGCGGGTGACATTGTGGGATCACTAGTGCATTGCATCTCGATCTCTTCCAATGGACATGCATTGAACCTATCGTTTAATCAGGCATGGGGTCGGGCATCTGAATACATACAACAGCTGCAATCCGTCCTTCTTCGTTTTGGACTACTGCGCCATATCCATAGCCAGAATCCTTAGTTATGCTTACCCTGATCTGAATGTACCAAATCCTACTGCAGTGCATGTTCTGTGGCGTTCTTTCCAGGCTATGTATTGGCTAGCATAAAATGAAGTGGATTCCAGTGCTATTTTTCTTCTTGTATAAAGGTACGTTTTTAGATAGCGCGGTATCATCCAGTCTTTGGGACTGCTCAAGGTGTTGTACACTTCACCCCCGGCAGACCTGTTCATTACAACGTTCATTACAACGTTTTTAGATAGCGCGGTATCCAGTCTTTGGGACTGCTCAAGGTGTTGTACACTTCACCCCCGGCAGACCTGTTCATTACAACGTTCATTACAACGTTTTTAGATAGCGCGGTATCCAGTCTTTTGGGACTGCTCAAGGTGTTGTACACTTCACCCCCGGCAGACCTGTTCGTTACAACGTTCATTACAACGTTTTTAGATAGCGCGGTATCCAGTCTTTGGGACTGCTTAAGGTGTTGTACACTTCACCCCCGGCAGACCTGTTCATTACAACGTTCATTACAACGTTTTTAGATAGCGCGGTATCCAGTCTTTGGGACTGCTCAAGGTGTTGTACACTTCACCCCCGGCAGACCTGTTCATTACAACGTTCATTACAACGTTTTTAGATAGCGCGGTATCCAGTCTTTGGGACTGCTCAAGGTGTTGTACACTTCACCCCTGGCAGACCTGTTCATTACAACGTTCATTACAACGTTTTTAGATAGCGCGGTATCCAGTCTTTGGGACTGCTCAAGGTGTTGTACACTTCACCCCTGGCAGACCTGTTCATTACAACGTTCATTACAACGTTTTTAGATAGCGCGGTATCCAGTCTTTGGGACTGCTCAAGGTGTTGTACACTTCACCCCCGGCAGACCTGTTCATTACAACGTTCATTACAACGTTTTTAGATAGCGCGGTATCCAGTCTTTTGGGACTGCTCAAGGTGTTATACACTTCACCCCCGGCAGACCTGTTCATTACAACGTTCATTACAATGTTTTTAGATAGCGCGGTATCCAGTCTTTTGGGACTGCTCAAGGTGTTGTACACTTCACCCCCGGCAGACCTGTTCATTACAACGTTCATTACAACGTTTTTAGATAGCGCGGTATCCAGTCTTTGGGACTGCTCAAGGTGTTGTACACTTCACCCCCGGCAGACCTGTTCATTACAACGTTCATTACAACGTTTTTAGATAGCGCGGTATCCAGTCTTTGGGACTGCTTAAGGTGTTGTACACTTCACCCCCGGCAGACCTGTTCATTACAACGTTCATTACAACGTTTTTAGATAGCGCGGTATCCAGTCTTTGGGACTGCTTAAGGTGTTGTACACTTCACCCCCGGCAGACCTGTTCATTACAACGTTCATTACAACGTTTTTAGATAGCGCGGTATCCAGTCTTTGGGACTGCTTAAGGTGTTGTACACTTCACCCCCGGCAGACCTGTTCATTACAACGTTCATTACAACGTTTTTAGATAGCGCGGTATCCAGTCTTTGGGACTGCTTAAGGTGTTGTACACTTCACCCCCGGCAGACCTGTTCATTACAACGTTCATTACAACGTTTTTAGATAGCGCGGTATCCAGTCTTTGGGACTGCTTAAGGTGTTGTACACTTCACCCCTGGCAGACCTGTTCATTACAACGTTCATTACAACGTTTTTAGATAGCGCGGTATCCAGTCTTTGGGACTGCTCAAGGTGTTGTACACTTCACCCCCGGCAGACCTGTTCATTACAACGTTCATTACAACGTTTTTAGATAGCGCGGTATCCAGTCTTTGGGACTGCTCAAGGTGTTGTACACTTCACCCCCGGCAGACCTGTTCATTACAACGCCATCTCGACTTCTCTGCAGGGCATTCAGACTCGCCGCAATTAATGCGTGAAGACTGTTTGTTCACATGCCTACAGCAAGGCACTCGTTTATACAGCTGAATGAACTGAGGCAATGTGGGTTGAACGAAAGTGCTAAAGCTTCAAAAAGGCAACAAGAGGATTCGAACCCGGGTTCTCTCGATTGAGAGCCGGACGTCCTAATCGCTACGCCACTGCGCCCCATATTTCGTAGAACGTTGGTCCGTTTACGGTAGACCTCTAATTATATATTACTAGCAAAAATGCCCGTCCCCAGGACGGGATAACTTGGTAGTTCATACGTGACAGTTATAGCAGTGTTTACTAAATGCCTCAGGCCAATATGCCATCAATACGCTCGAGATTGTTTAAGGGAACGTCAAACGTATTACCAGAAACAACCACGTCACGCACGTGATGCAATACTCGTTGCATGTTCGAAATGTTGAAGGTCACGTGAATTTAGAACCACGGATATTTGTGTTGGTCGTAGAAAAGTAGAATATATTTTTATTGTTTTATTGACCTTCGATATGCGACCTCAGGCCGTGCTTTCTACTATAATTAATATCACCGGCCAGATGGCGCTACGTATTCTCAAACGGTTTACGTACCGAAGTATTCGCCGGGCGCGCGTGGTTTCTGCGATTGTTAGAAGTTAACGTTTTACGTATGGAACATTTGATTTACCATAAGAACCACTAAGAACCCTTGTTATACGGGGCATTCCTAAAAGAAATAAAGGCGTTACGATTCATTCATACTTAGCAAAGCTAGATTGGAATAACATGCTGATGAATAAGACCGCAATTGAATGTTGGAATATTCTAAAATATGAAATTGTGAGTATCATCGATAAATTTGTTCCCTTTAAAAAATAAGGAAAACGGTCTAGAAAGAAAGAAGCTATTAGAACAATAGTGTTTAAGCAAACTATGTGGAGGGTTTATAGGCGTACCAGAAAGGATGAAGACTATACAAATTACAAAAACCTAGCTACAACTGAAATTAGAAAATCTAAAAGAACCTTTGAAAAAAAGAGTAAACAGAAAGTTCGAGATAAGGTCGGATCACTGGAAAACAACAGGGGAAACATAATTTCAGACAGGTCTCAAATGGCAGAGGTCCTGAATGAGTATTTCAGCTCAGTTTTTACCACTACAAATATCAGCTCACTTACAGTTCCACCAAAACTGCTTAAGGAAATTCTTGAGCAAATTAGTACACCACTTGCAAAATTGTTTAACTTGTCATTAGAAGAAGGAATAGTTCCTTCAGAATGGAAAGAGGCAAACATTACGCCGCTATTTAAGAAGGGATCGACGAACAAGCCAGAACATTACAGACCAGTGAGTTTAACATCAGTTGTATGTAAATTACTCGAAACATTAATTAGAGACCACATGGTGGAATTCCTTGTAAAACATCAATTAATAAATACATCTCAACATGGGTTCCTAAAAGCAAGGTCATGTCTAACTAACCTCCTATGGTTTTTTTGAAGAACTTACAAAGTGGGTAGATGACGGGTCACCAGTGGATGTTGTCTACTTAGATTTTCAGAAAGCTTTTGATACAGTGCTACACCAAAGATTTTTACTTAAACTAAAAGCCCAAGGCATAGGTAATGATGTAATCAACTGGATAGAAAAGTGGCTTACACACAGAAAACAGAGAGTAATAGTAGATGGTGAGATTTCAAACTGGAAATCTGTTTTGAGTGGGGTACCACAGGGATCATAATTAGGCCCTATACTGTTTTTAATATATATAAATGATTTGGAAGATGACATATCTAGCAAAGTAGTGAAATTTGCAGATGACACAAAAGTATTCAGAAAGGTTACTAATGATACAGTTAAACAAAGTTTACAGGATGATCTAGATAAGTTAGTTAAATGGTCAAAAAATGGCAAATGTTATTACATTTTGGGAAGTGTAAATGTATACACATAGGACATGGAAACATGGACGAAGAGTTCCAGAGCAATGTGGGATTGCTGCTTCGAAAGGAAATCAAATTCTAGGGCTAATTAGGAGAGCTATCATGTATAAGGAGAAACAGCTAATTGTACTCCTGTACGAAGCAATAATTAGACCACATTTGGAATATTGTATATAAGCATGGAGGCCATATCGTAAAAAGGACATAGACAAGCAGCTAGAAAGAATACAACGAAGACAACTAAAATGATTCCAGAATTGAGAGACCTTAGTTATGAAGGCCACTTATTACAATGTGGTTGGACAACACTAGAGACCAGGAGACTAAGAGGAGACCAAATAGAAGTGTTTAAAATAGTGAATGGTTATGAGGATGTTGACAGGAATATGTTCTTCAAACTTAAAGAAGGCAGTAGAACCAGAAGACACAAAGCAGCATTAGTTAAGGAGCAGTGTAGGTTGGACACGAGAAAGTACTCTTTCTCACAGAGAGTGATAAATTAGTGGAACAAACTGCCAAATGATTGTGTTAATGCTAGTAGTGTGAATATGTTTAAAAATAGAATTGACATATATTTGATAAGGGCGGGCTACACATAGATGAGAAAATTGTTGGACTCTCGATAAGCCAATGGCTTCCTTGTCCACTTGCCATCTGGAACTTGTTGTTTGGTTGCTGATAGGAGATTGTGGTTAGATTTCATTTAGAGCATGAATGTGTCGTTAATGTAAACAAATACAATGCTCGCATTAGAACGTTCAACTTATGGCAATTATGTACCATGCGTCGGTCGTGAGACAAGAAATCCGTAGTTATTAAGCTGAATGCTATATGATTTGAAAGTTGCTTACGATATTGAGTCAAACATTAGGGATGGTAGTTATATATTTAGATCGCGACATCAGCCGAACGTTCCAGTCTGAAGAGTATGTGTATTTCTATGAAAGGGGTAAAACTTTGGAATTCCCTGGACAGTTCACTGATTAGTTGTAGAAATATTCACCAGTTCAAAAAGCAGTACACAGATAAAATATTTACTAGCTATGTGTTAGAGTCATGACATATTCTCATCGATTACGTAACATCAACAAGACAAATTAAACGACCGTTCAGCTGAATGCAAACACATTGTTTAGTGTTGTTCTAGAACTGTTCTGGTAGTTTAGTTGTTTATTTTTTAATCTAACCTGATATGATTATGCATGAAATGGTGTTGTTGCACTTTGAATTTTTTTCTTGCACTTTCGTTCTAAATATAAGCATTGCACTTCTTTTTACCCTTTTTCAACAATTTGTTTTTCATTGATACATGCACTGTATAAGTGATGTAAATATGTTGTTGTTGAAATAAATGTCAATTCAATTCAATTTTCTTCTTTCGTGCGACTTTTGACAGTTGGCAGTGATTATAAATTCATGCTGGTTTTATATTCAGTGCTTCAGCAGCGAGCTGGTGAACGTCTGTCAGACTTCCAGCGAAAGGACGTGTCCTGCGTGATCAGCAGTATGCATCTGCGTAACTGTGTTACTGGCATGTTCGAAGTTTAAAAGCATAGAGGAAGGCCTGAGTTTAGGGCGTGTGGCATGCTAACCTGTCCATTCGGGTGTACCTGAGGCGGTTAGCTGTCAAAGCCGACCGAAGTTGGTTTGTCAGGCAGCAACTGGTGACACAGGAGGGAGAGCGTGACGAGTCCTTGCTTCCAGATAATGTCGCAGGCTAACGACAGGTTGACAAGTACCGTACATGTATAGAGCCTACATTGGAATTCTGCCTCAGTATGAGCCGTCAGCTTCGGGCGGAATCCGGTCTGCTCCACAGCGCGGATGTCCTCGATTATGCCAGATAAACAGCGGAGCAGTGCCCGCCTCACAAGCTTGCTGCTGGTTGAGAGGACCGAGACGGGGGCGGTTGCTAGCCGTATCCACCGGTGTCTTCCCAGGCTTCGGGAGAGCGACAAATGACGTGGCCCGCAACCAGATCGCCGGCACGGTGTGTGGGTGGTCGGACGACAGGATGGGTAGCTTGGATTGTTGGCATAGGAAGCTCATCAACGCGCCTTCTCGTCTTTTGCTTTTTGATTTTTATCTTCTTACGCATATCACCCGGTAATAAAACAGTATAAATTGGCTTCCGATTCAAACAACGGGGTGATTGCCACACATAGTAACATAGTAAGCATGTTCAGTAGACCGTTGCGTAGCGGGACCAGGCGTGATGATAAGAGAACCTGGCGAGAGAGAGAGAGAGAGAGAGAGAGAGAGAGATATATATATATATATATATATATATATATATATATATATATATATATATATATATATATATAGAGAGAGAGAGAGAGAGAGAGAGAGAGAGATAGATAGATAGATAGATAGAGAGAGAGAGAGAGAGAGAGAGAGAGAGAGAGAGAGGGGACAGACAGAGAGAGAGATAGACAGACAGACAGGCAGACATACATGCAGGCAGGCAGGCAGGCAGACAGGCAGGCAGGCAGGCAGGCAGGCAGGTAGACAGGTAGGCAGGTAGGCAAGTAGGCAGGTAGGCAGGTAGGCAGGTAAGCAGAGACAGAGAGCGTGTAAATATATGTGACGAGGTACGTGTAAAGGTACATGAAGAGGTGCGTGGGTGGTACATACAGAGGTACATACAGAGGTGTCGTACAGAAGTACACATATAATTACATACAGAGGTACATACAGAAGTACGCACATAGTTACATACAGAGGTACATACAGAGGTACATACAGAGGTGCGTGAGTGAGAGTGTGACAGAGAGACACACAGAAAGTGGCCGCGTGATAGATAGACATATAGAGAGTGAGAGAGTTACACATAGAGAGACAGACAACGTGACAACGTGACAGATAGACGCACAGAGAGTGAGAGAGGGACACAGTGACATCGTGACAGAAAGTCAATGTTATTTCAGTAAGAGTTAGCCAAAATGTTTATTTAGTTCTCTCTATATGCAAAACTCATGAAGTGTCGATCAAATATTGACGCTTTGCTATCTTTGCTTGAGATCGCGCTTCGAACTCAATGTTCTGTAACAAACCCAAAATAAGTCATATATCTAATAAATAATAATATTATGTTACCTTTTTTCTTAGCCGTTAAACTTCAGCCATTTTTGTAAGCCTCTGCTTCCACAGATATTTGACCAGATACGGGAATAAATTTTGTAGCCAGTAAGCCTGTGTTCAGGCATCATGTCATGTTTTCACAATTATCCGCAGCAGGCCGCCACTTGAATAAAGTTTATAATTTTATATTTGCTGGGTTAATGTTATTTTACCAATAAATGTATCATTTGTGTCTACTGTTGACTTCATGTTACGTCTACGTACGAGCATAACGTACGTGCGCAGACCGATGCGCAGTTAGGTTAATTTCACTGTAGGCGCCTACAGCTGAAATGTCATGTTATGTAAAAATGACAGCACGAACCAAGCGTGGGAGCCTGGGTTGTTTCTTTGAGAGAAGTTTCCTGACTTTTTGGGAATTCTTTCGCGTGGAAATCATTGTAACGTGCCGACTTGTTAACCTTCAATGCAGCAGTCGGTCGGTCTTGAGACGGGTTTCGACGGAACGGATTCTTTGTTTCCAGTCGCGTCTGTTTCTAAGCGCCCCCGTCTTGCGTAAACGTGTCATTGAACCTTCATGTTTCTACTACAAACATATGCATGAAGTGGGTGGAATTTCACATCATTCTAAGAAAAAGTGCAATGGTACGATGTTAGCCAGAACGTTGTCGGACACCCATCGTCATGGCAGTAGGTACAATGATACTATAGTCTCATTGAAGACATTATAGGCCTAAGAGTATGTGTACCATTATTTGCACGTTTGTGATAAACGCATCTTACAACGTTATGTATGCGCTTCCCAGTACCGCTAAGAAATGCGCAAATTGGAATTAATCATTTCTTCTGCTCGCGTAACCAGTCCTACTTGTCTTGAACACTAACAGTAACTGATATGTATTGTAATAACATAATTACACAAATATAGACACAACTTAAGACACCAGCTATACCATCGATGATTCATAGCAGTGTCAACAACAACGCCAACGGCGTATTTCTTAACGTAATTTACATTAATCCGTTAATTACATACCTGGTTAAGTTCGAGTATATCACATAAACACTAAAGATAAAAGCAATGCCATGTATAATTCATTTAAAAAGGACGCGGTTTATACAGTACGATACAAGTAAATACTTACCAGCTTCAACTTTTAAACCCGCGTTCAAAGAACGAAAACGCGGCGAGAATATCGATTTATTTTTCACACACGCTATACGTGTCAAAGCCGTTCATACGTACGGAAAATTCCGGCCGATTGGCCTACGCCTCTTCTTCGTGAGCATTTATCCTGGCCAACTAGCCAATATATCGCTGCGTGCTGATCGTCCGTATCCGGCCAACTAGCCAATGTATCGCTGTTGACTGTTCGTCCGTATCCGGCCAACTAGCCAATGTATCGCTGTTGGCTGTTCGTCCGTATGCGGCCAACTAGCCAATGTATCGCTGTGTGCTGTTCGTCCGTGTTCGGCCAACTAGCCAATGTATCGCTGTGTGCTGTTCGTCCGTGTTCGGCCAACTAGCCAATGTATCGCTGTGGACTGTTCGTCCGTATCCGGCCAACTAGCCAATGTATCGCTGTGGGCTGTTCGTCCGTATCCGGCCAACTATCCAATGTATCGCTGTGGGCTGTTCGTCCGTATCCGGCCAACTAGCCAATGTATCGCTGTGGACTGTTCGTCCGTATCCGGCCAACTAGCCAATGTATCGCTGTGGGCTGTTCGTCCGTATCCGGCCAACTATCCAATGTATCGCTGTGGGCTGTTCGTCCGTATTCGGCCAACTATCCAATGTATCGCTGTGGGCTGTTCGTCCGTATCCGGCCAACTATCCAATGTATCGCTGTGGGCTGTTCGTCCGTATCCGGCCAACTATCCAATGTATCGCTGTGGGCTGTTCGCCCGTGTTCGGCCAACTAGCCAATGTACCGCTGTGGACTGTTCGTCCGTATCCGTCCAAATAGCCAATGTATCGATGTGGACTGTTCGTCCGTATCCGTCCAACTAGCCAATGTATCGCTGTGGACTGTTCGTCCGTATCCGTCCAAGTAGCCAATGAATCGCTGTGGACTGTTCGTCCGTATCCGGACAAACAGCGCTCCCTGCTCTTCGACCGTGTCCCGTCAAGTAGCCACGGCGAACAATGTATCTCTAGACTCTGGTTATAATAAAATTCGTAAAACGCTATTCGACCAAGTATATTATATTATACCAAGTGTATCAGACTGCTGTGTTACATTTATTCGTGTGGAATATGGTAAGGTGTTTTATTAAAATCATCTAAAAATCCACAATTTCACCCTCGACAGCTTCCAGCAGCAAACCTGGCAATGTCCCTGCTCAAAAGCACTTATGTCAGATCAAATGCATTTTTAACTTTCTTGTATCGAAACTTACTATGCCCTACATTCCTCTGTTACACACCAGGAAGTCTAACTGATGCATGACCTCTATACGCACATACTCTCCCGTGAAAGTGCGGGATGCTTCCGGCAATAAGACGCTGTAGGAAGACCTTGAGAGCATCACCATGAATATTCGCAAGAGTCGCTCTTCGGACGTGCTTTGAACTGGTGATTTGTTACTCGCTGTCATTCCACAAACACGGGTCGTATCTCGTAACACAAAACAAACCATATTAAAACTGCATAAACCCGATAGGACTGTTTCCTATGCACGTGTGACGTAACAGCGTAATATAATATATGCAAACAACTTGTTGGCGCCGGTCGTCTACAGTGCTTTATTGTGGTCGTATTGCCTAAACCAAGCTAAATACGTGCAACGCGCAAGGGTTAACTGAGTGTCAGTACAACAGTATCACTCAACAGTGCAAACATGGCAACAAAACGGTCTGAAAACACGCTTCATAGCACAATGTAATGTACAGTATCTTAAGAAATACACACTTGTGTTTAACAGTAACACTTTCAGAAATCGTCCCAGAAATTCCCGGCTGACTGTGTATGCTGGATGGATTGTGTATAATTATTGCATCCATTAAATGCATATATATATTTATATATATATATATATATATATATATAATAAATTATATATATATATATATTATATATATATATATATATATATATATATATATATATATATATATATATATATATATATATATATATCTTATATATATATATATATATATATATATATATATATATATATATATATATATATATATATATATATATATATATATATATATTATCCGCCGATCGTGTTCACTTAATGTTATTAACTAATTAACTAAAATTAAGAAAAGAAGCCACCAAAGAAGTGACCAAATCCTATAACACTTACATTAACAACATCATTGGAGAAAGCTTGACGACAAATCAAAAACAATTCTGGTCCTTCATCAGACAAAACAAAACAGAAGGTCTTGGCATTCCAATACTAAAAGTAAATAACAACTTGAAAACAACCGCAACTTCCTATCCCAACAAAAGGCCCACCACCATTTCCCTCAATTCAAACCCTAGAAATCGGACTAAACGGCATCTTAAAACAGCTTGAAGCTCTAAACTCCAAATGTGACCTTGCTAACTATAGACAAATATCTTTAACTTGTATTCTGTGCAAGGTAATTATCCTTAGCCACATGTGGAAACACCTCGGCCTCACCAGCATGGATTCCGATCTGGACTTTCTTGTGAAAAGCTGCTTGTGAAGGCAGTTCATGACTGGGCTGCCTCCATGAACAAACGCCTCCAAATTGACTTTATCTAAAGCCTTTGACTGTGTTCCCCATCAATGACTCCTCAACAAACCCAGTTACTACGGCATCACAGGACCCAATAATATACCCAAAATAACATGGACACCCTGGAGAAAATACAAAGAAGCTCCGCTCGATTTTCCCTTAACGACCCCTGCCGTACAACAAGCGTCACATACCTACGACACAAACTTGGCTGGCAGACATTAGAGCAACGGCGATTTCAATACCAACTCACTTTCTTCTACAAAATTAAATATAACCTCCTGAATAATTCTCTACCAAAACATCTTATAGTCCCATGCACCCATACACGAAACAGCGATCCTGATAAATATAAACAAACACATGCACGCATCAACACATATGCATACTCCTTCTAGCTTATAGTCATCTACTCCCCATTGAAATATTAAGACTCCCCTCCATTCACCCTTTCCAACTAGCGCTGTCTATCTTGCCCCTCCAGCTCAATTCATTCGTCTATAAGGAGGATATCTGATTTTAATGCACTTTTTAACTGCACTATTTTTTTTTCTAAATTTATTATTTCCCACATGTATGTACACCTTTTTCATTCGCACCAAGCACCACACTCCTATGTTAGCCCCAAAAGGGGCTGTTTGGAGTAAATACACTGACTGAAGATAAGCAATGCTTGATCAGTCGTCAAGTTAGCTTCATCAGAGCTGAATGTAACCTCCCCGGAGTAGAATCCACTTGACATTTAGTCACACATAATTTGCCGATAACATCTGGCACAGTTACATTAATTTCATCAATACTGCATAAGACTGCAGCTCGTTCTTCTGCTGTGGTTAGTTATGGGTTTGCTTAATAGCACTGCACATCAGTCGAGATCCACACTGAAATGTCGCCCAATTGGCTAGTACACATATCATGCCTTCTCGTGGTGTTGCATTGTTTAATAATGTCAGATGTTCTACATTATCTTCAAATTCATTATACATATTACATGTAGAATTATATAATATAACTTTCAGTTTGTGTTATACTTGGTAAGTTAATTATCTTATCGTATTATGATGTGCCTTTGGCACTTGTAGGCATTGTCAATATATGTTTTTTTCAACCGCTGTATAGGACTTCTAGGATGATGTTTATTTAACACTTCTTTACTTTCTAGGAGTCTCCTGCCACGTAACTCTATTTCGAAAAGATCATTGTTTCTAGCGTGCGTTTGGACATACATGTTATTATTATTACCATCATCATCAGCAGCAGCAACAGCAGCACCACCATCATCATCATCGTCAATTCATCATCCGAAGGCGTCACATAGGCCGGAAACAATTACACGTCGTCTTCCCTTGTTCTTAGCCGCAGTGGCCAATCTTTTGGTTGTTTCGAGGTTAACGATCTTTCAGTATCTTTAAGAAAGTTCTTTTCAAAGTTCCGTTAGGCCTTCCCTTATCTTTTTCCAGTTTGGTCCCACCTAAGTGTTGCTTTGGTCGTATTTCTGGTGGCCATCTCTCTTTCTTGTTATATGTTGGCCTACTCCTGTTGGTATTTTTATCTTACTTATTTGTTGGTTTTGTGTTCTCACCATTTGAATCATCATACCTTTCGGAGGTTTTATTATTACAACCATAAGTTAGCATTAATCTCGCTGCTATGTTTTGATAACATTGTTATTATTATTATTATTATTATTACGATTTGCATTATTATTATTATTATCCATTATTATTATCATCATCATCATTGTCGGTGTATTCCAAGATGGCGTCGCCGCAGTTCCGGCTCTCTCCACTGCCGTAGCCAGAACAATCTGCTGCGCACGACAATGTGTCTGGCGTGCCCTGGCGGAGTGTCGCGTTCAGCGGTGGCGGTCTGCACTGCAGCCGCACGGGACTCGCCATAAGCACGCCGTGCATGTGCTTCCACAGACACAGATTACCAGATAATTTCGCTTCGTGAGAATGTATCGATCGAAACGAAGCGGTCGGTCCTCGTGCGATGTCGATGTTTTCGTCTCGTTTATTGATCGCCACAGGTCGGACCCTGCCTGTGACAAGTCTTTGACGGTTACGTGTCCCGACCGCCGGCGAACAGACTGGGAGAGCTCTGTATTAAGTTTGGGGCGTACTTAATTAAATCAGCATCAGCTGGATGAACAGTCAATCAATAATGCCAACAGCAGCAATATAGGCGGAACAGAGGTTTGGTTTGCAGTCAGTAGGTCAGGACTTTTCACACAGTCGCTTTTTTGCAGTGCCTTTAAATACATGTGTTTCTTAGTGTTATCCGAGAAATGTATGAAAGGAGGTGTTCCATTGTTGTATCTTAACAATTACCTGTTAAGCACTTTCATCCAAGCACCCAGCATATCTACATTCACTGCTTACTCCTGCAAGACAGCCCAAAGACCTTCGATCATCTAGTTCTAATCCACTTTTCGTTCGCCGACAAACGTCGCAACGTTCTGAGAGCTTTCTCAATTGCCACACCAACTCTATGGAACTCACTCCCTGTTAGCGCTATGTCGGCAGGAAACATTGCGTCGTCAGCTAAAAGCCCACCGTATCCTCCATAGCCGCGCAGCATACCGATCCAAGTGTCTACGACTGGAATTGCTCACAGACTATTGCTAATCGCCTAGACTCTGTCTAACCATTTTGACGTGATGTGCTCCTCAGGTTGGGTGTCCCGGGGATTTTAGCACAATACAAGTGTTTTTATGTATTATATTGTATTGTATTGCAATGTATTAAAAACAAGACCTTTGGGAACATATATGTAAACGAATTTGGATCGGTATAGTAATAACTACAACAATTAGCTAAAATGCCCTATATCATCATCATCATCGTTATTATTAATATCACTACCGCTACAGTGGAATTCGCTTAATATAATCGTTGATGAATGCCATTTAGTACAATCAAACTGCTCTTGCCCGAAGTTATTATATTAAGAGGAGTTCACTGTATTATCATTTTCGTTATCATCAGACGTTCAGAGACAAAACGAGGATTATGCAGTCGCAGCGATACAAAGACAATTAGCACAATGTCGATTGATAAAATGTGAATCACGTCTTAATATGTGTTATACTGTTTGCGAGCGAATGGAAGATATGCAGCCATTGTGCACCCCCGCAATAAAGTGAGATATAAACAGAAGCTGGCGAAGCAGCAGGATGCTGGTGTGGCTCAGCAAGAATGGTGAATATACTGGGAAATTTACATAAGAAAATGTGATGAGCTTCCCATAGAAAGTTAATGTTGAAGACTCGTTTCTTAAGTCAACAGTGGTTTTTAAACTTAAACCTATCTGTTGTGAAAAGTTGTATTTATCATAACAACTTTATAAAAAAGATTGAATTCATAAACTCCTACTATTTTTTACATCATCAACAAACATTTAATAAACAAATTTAGCAATCGTCAAAATGTACAAATCAGAGATCCGTCACGGTTATGCACGTGATCACGCGCATGTTACACGCAGATACGTGTATACACGCAAGGGTGATCAAAACGTACCTGGAAGGTTAACCTTGTGATACACTGTTATGGTACGGCACATGGGTGAGATACACTTTTCGGTAGACCAGAAATGATACACATGAACAAATGCATGAAGTAATGATAGCAATAACTAAGCTATTCACCAGGCATTTGTCACATCAGTGTTAGAGGTACACTAAGAAGAAGGTGTTTGTGAATCACGATTGATGACATTGTTACCACAGAAAGCGACCCACAACATTAATTTATACCCAGACGTTCATCATAGTGCTAGATGACCAGAAACAATAGTAAATAAAGACGCACATTCAAGGATTCATTCCCACAGAGTTGGACACGATTTCATCCAAATTGTCAACGCACGTTTCAAATGCTATGCAAATGTTGTCAAATGGTCTCTCAGACTGCATTATGTCAGTGACTTTGTCATTACAACTGACATAGCTGTTATAATGTTCATGTAAACTGGTTCATATTTTGCTGTCATTTTCAAACATCAAAACATATGAAATTGCATCAGTAGAAGTATCACAAAACTGCACTCGTACTTGAATAAATCTCAACATGGTTGCATTTGCATTTTAAAACAGTGTGGAAGAATTGGCATTTAAATAGCTTCAAATGTTTGCATATGAAGACTTTGGTTTGTATTGAGACCCAGTTGTGGAATACCGGTGTTGGATATCGTATGGGTGGTAGCGTAGGACGTGTATAAATGAAATGCCCGCAACCCTGCACGTTGCACGCACCGATATCTAGGCATTGGATGAACATTTTATCGTGTACTATATCGGGATGTACACACCGATATCTAGGCATTGGATGAACATTTGATCGTGTACGATATCGGGTTGTACACAGGGTTACGTGGTACGTGTTCAATGTGTTGGGGCGCTTACCATACACACGGAGGATTTCGTTTCATGACACACTGGCATATATACACGTTATACTCGCAGCACATTTTGAAGCACACATCAGACGACATTATGAGACATCGAGACAATGCTTGGTGTGACAATGACGCTGCGTCACTTGACCACATTTGTCACTCGAGATGCAGTATCACGTGAACATTTTGTGAACATTGTTAATCCATAGCAGCACGACATTGCCGTACCATATTATCATGTTTGTAGTTTGACAATGTATCTTCAAACCCCACAGGGACTTTATGCGGGTCCGTGTGCGCG